>VKOC01008813.1:0-11705 GCA_009364415.1 Spea multiplicata | reverse complement strand
GCTTCTTAGAGCGTAAAACGATTATTTTGAGTGAAGATTCAGAGTTAAAATATTGAAATATTGTACAGATTTCTTGGGAACACAAAAAAAAAACCTTTGGTTCTGCGTCTCTGTTACATTAATAACATTAATAGAATAAAAACGCAAGAGATTGCAGTCAATAATAATAATAATAATAATAATAATAATGGCTCTCTATCCTTATGTTACTTTACACAAAGCTCCTGGCAGGAATGGTGGGCTTTTTAAGGGACCCGGCTCAGGAGCTTACAATCTAACAACATGGGCTGCTTTATTCTGATTATAATCGTCGCCCGAGACCGAGTTATATATATTTATATAATTTGTATAAAATAATGTTTCAGGAGCTGGAGAGGCTGGAGGTGGAACGCGTGGAGATGATCCGGCAGCACCTCCGCCAGTACACGCAGCTACGGCACGAGACAGACATGTTTAACCAAAGTGTGAGTACGCCGGTCACGCCGCTTCCCTGCTCGCGCCACTTCCCTGCCTGCGCCACTACCCTGCCCGCGCCACTTCCCTGCTCGCGGCCCCTCTCCCTGCTCTGCCGCCACTTCCCTGCTCCGCGTCTCCTCTTCCCTGCTCGCGCCCTTTCCCTGGCTCCGCGGCCCACTTCCCTGCTCCGCGCCACTCCCTGCCCGCACCCCTGCCCGCGCCCCTTCCCTGCTCCGCGCCCCTCTCCCCGCTCGCGCCCCTTCCCTGCCCGTGGTACACAAAGTATTCCTAAGAGCCGAGTAAACCTTCTGTACGTTTTGTGTCCCAGCAGACGGTGGAACAAGTGGATCAGCTTCTCCAGAGAGTGGATCCGGCCAAAGACAGAGAACTGTGGGTCAAGGAACACAAAACCGGCGACATCAGACCCATTAACATGGACATTTAGACGGAAGCCTGCCGCTCGCTCGCGTTTTTCCACATCGCTCGGGACCCGGAGATTGTAAATTTCTGTAAGGAAAGCAGGGCCGTGATTGGTTCCCGCAGCGTGCGTTCCGGGGGCGCTGGGACCGGAGGAATGCGAACGTTGGTGAGAATTCGCAGCGCCGCTCGCCGGTCTCCGAGACGCCGGGGCCTCCAAACGTTTATCCCGTTAGAGAATGGTTCTAGGGCGCGGTTCTAGGGCGCGGTTCTAGGACGCGGTTCTAGGACGCGGTTCTAGGACGCGGTTCTAGGACGCGGCTGAGCCGTTCTCTGTAAGTAGATCTGGATAATTTCCACACAGTCCGGCCGGTAACGTTCCCCACCGCGGTCGCCCAACCTTCAGCCCCCGAAACTCAACAAGAGATCCAGAGCGACCTCTGCCCCCTTAACTCAGAGCGGGGGTCCGGGTTAAAAGCCGTTAACGTTTATTCTACAGATTAGATTTTACCTGCTTACACTGATACCCCCCCCCCCCCAACCCATTAAAAAACCCTCTGGCTTCCTGCGGTGGACGATCCAAGCTGAGGCTCGGTGGGATTATCCGTCACCCAGCGCCATTAATTAGGGGTCCGCTGTACCGGTAATAAAACCTCTGATTCCTGCCCAAAAACATTTTAATCCACAACGTGAAGCTTATAGATCATCTCTAAACACAAATATATAGCAGCACCTTCCGTACGGGTGATCGGGGGCCGCCTGATGCCCCACGCCGGGGTAGGAAGGGCATCACGTTTGGTGACTATCAGCTCCTACGATCCACAATACGGATCATTAAGAGCTCGTCGGGGAAAGTCCAAACCCGGACCCCTTACTACGGGATTCACAGAGAGGGGGCTTTATGCCAACCAAGGAGACGCTCCCTGGCGTGTGCCGTCCCGAGTGATGCCCCAACACCCGGGGTAGATGCAGCCTAAATAAACCCCCCCTCCAATAAAACACTCCATTACCTGACACTAAAAAACAGCCTTAATAGCAGCTCTTCATTGTACATCGCAACAGCTATAGCAAAAGCACATGCATTAAAACCACATCGTCTGGGCGGCGTATCCGGGCGAGTACAACCATCACGACCTATAGAACGTTTCTACTACTTCCCCGGTACACGGACCGTGGCCCAACCCGAATAATAATTGCACTATTAACCCTCGAGGCGTAGAAGACGGTATCAGCAGAGGCCATATATGTAAATAAATGATATATCTCCACAGCGTATGACCTTACATATGGCGCGCTCGCTCCGAATCCCTGGCGTATTTCAGGAGGGCCCATTTCTGCTTTTAGCATCATAAAAAAAATGCATTTTAATTATTTCCGCATTCCTACAAGGAAACCCTGGAACGCCTCGACATTGTAACGGGACCCAGAAATCACGCAGAACGTAAGGATTTAACGCGGGGGCGACCTTAATGATCGGATACGATGTGTAAATGGACCTTGTATATTGTTTCAATTGTATGGAAGACTTTATTGTGACGTTTTAAGGACAAAAGACAGAGTTTTACTATTTTGTATATGACTCCATGACTACAGAAGACTTATTGACGCATTTACTTGATTTTTGGGTCTGGAAAAATAATTAACGAGATGATAATAATTATGGGTGTCCTGTACTTTCCTCCCCGGGACTGCCGATTAAATATAATGAATAACTCCGACGATTGGTACTTTATTCACGCTCCGAACCGCCACGTTTAAAGGGCTGGGGGGGGGGATTGGGGCCACGGCGCTCGCTGGGATCGCAAATGATATAAAAACGGGGCTGAAAACGAGAATAAATGCGTCGATCGCAACAACGATAAGGAATTCACTTTTTTTATAAAGTATTTTTTATCTGTCTGGCTGTTGGCAGCGTATCAGCCGTGGAGATAAAAGTGACATTTTACAGGAATATTATATTATCTATACTTACTGAAAATGTCCCAAAACATGGAAGTTTAGAAACTTTCAATAGTATTGATTAAGGAGTTTTTTTTCGTTTTTTGGCAAAACCATTCTGTACGGAAACTCTCAACCCCGGAGACAAAAAGCAAAGACTGCATCCCAGACACCTGTATAAATTAACAAGATTCCTAAACTAAACGTCATCATTTCGGGTATAAATACTGGGGTTTTAGGGATTCTTCCAGTTAAACACTGAGCTTTTTCAGAGTTACGGTCAAACGAACTCGATCATAACCTGGAAAATAACTTAATCAGCATCTACCTCCCCCGACTCACAGGAACGGGCCAATAAAAGCTAGATTTGGGTTTGATTGCGACGGTCGCTTAATGGGCTAAACTCCAGAATCAAAAATGTTAACGCCAAATATTTAATCGCTAATAATTTCCAAGATAAAAGATGATTAAAACACAAAGAAAACCTTTAACGTGATGTAATACACCCCCCCGGCCACTAGATGGCCCCGTCTAATAAGGAATGATAAATATTACTGGGGGGGGGCACTGTATATTTTTCTTAGGAGCCATTCTGTATTATTGGTAAATTCCACCAAAAACATTGTCGGCGTCATCGCTGAATGAACAAACTGTTTTCGCTGTCGATGTCACAGGGTTTGGAGACAATTCTATCACAGAAGGGCCACGGGGGCTCCGGGGCAGGCGCTTTAATGTAGGTCTTACCTGGTTACCCCGGACAGGCCGCCTCTTGTCTACGGCATCGGGTGCTTTTACCTGCGAGAGACGTTCTACGAGGCTGACGGTGAAAACCAGATTCATGGAGGTTCCCCGGCCCCCGAACCCTGTCTGTTAATCTGTAACGATCGCACAACGTATGACATGCGCAGAAACCGTGAGATTTTAATGACCGACATACGTACACGTGACCAGGAGACACGCCAAGTCATGGCACTTTGTAAAACATATCTCATACATATCGCTGGAACACAGCACGCAAAATGCTAGACCTGCGGCGTCTCCAAATCTCTCCAAATCGCCCCAAAACCGCCGGCTGTCAGGGTGCGTTAGTCTAATACGTGTGAAGAGGTGACGGATATAAGGGATATATTGTGGGAACAAATATGATTCAGTGTTACAATCACCTGGAAAATACCCCAAAGGTTCCCCAGCCGAGTCGTTAAGTGCCCTGAATGCCCCCCTCGCCGGGGTGGAAACTCCCAGTCCTGCCCCAAGCTCTTAATAAAATGTCACCTCTGGTGACTGGAAATATCTGTAAGGATTTGGTTCAGAAAGCCCTTTTCTGGTCTTATTCCGCCCCGTAAACGTGGTTATTCCAGAGTCCGCAGAGAACGTCCAATCTCAGGGGTCTGGAGCCCACGTTAACTTCTTCCTCGTTCCAACCCCATAAGGCTGCGCGCCCCCAACCATTGTTAATCAGCCATGAACTTCTTCAGGGAATCCAGGTAGGTGGGGATTAAAGACGAGGTGTCTTCATCCAGCCTGTCCGAGCGGCCCTCGGACCCTGCGGAGCTGGGCGACCGAACAAGGATGGCGACAGGGGAGGCTCGGCCCTGCAAGAGAGACACGGGATGAGCCGGGGGTCGTCATACAATCGCAGACTGCGGGTGGCCCTGGGGGGCCGAGGTCGGATCTGCGATGTGAGTTACCGAGGAGAAGCCTTTCCTGAAGCTGGCGCGGTGCTTGCTCCGGATCTTGGTGAGCGCAGCCTCTGCCACGTCTGCTCTTTCTTCTGCGTCGTCGAGCTCGCTGACCGTCTTTTTGTATTTATTCAGGTTCAGGTTCGCCTGCTCTTCCTACGGGACACAAACATTATACTATGTAACATGTATTCATTATAAGGCCACAGCATATGCTTGGGAATCGTTGTGTAAATGAATGATCTGTTAAGTCACGTGAGGTCCGGTGTCGCCGGTTACTATGTATCTCCTGGCGCGATAACAACGCCTGCCTGCGATATATAAAGGCTAGCGCTTGCCATGTTATGAATGGGCTCTGTTAACCATCTGTACTCTGCGACCCCAAATCCATGAATAAACTCATTCCCAGTTAAGGCTCTGTCGGCACCCAGTCTGCGCACGCACCGCGTCCTCCACCATCCTTTTGTAAGCCTTTAGCTTGCTTTGTAGTCGCTCGATGAGCTCCTGCGTCCGCTGCTGGTTCTTCTGATCCTCCTCGGCCTGGAAAACGAGTTCCTTGAGACGCCGTTCGTTTTTCTTCAGCGTCTTCGTGGTCTCCGCGTGTTTCTTTTGTTCGGAATCCAACTCCAGCTCGAGTTCTTTTACCTGGAAGATACGAAAAGCTCGTTATTATTAGGTATGCGATAACGCGGGAACGTACCTAACACGACATGAAACCAAAGAAGGGGGAATAATACTCGGTTTTACATTTTAAAAAGTTATTAGTTTAGTAAAATATGGAATGATGGGAGGTCGGGGGGGCGCACAGACTTCTTACCCAACGCCAGACGTCTGACAGCATGGAGTAAGAGAAATGGAGGAAGGGGTTAAACATAAAGGAAACATTGTAACCAAACCCAACACACTTCACTTAATATCCACAGAATATCGGGGAGCAGAGACGGGGGGGATCCCGCAGAGAGACGCAGATCTCCCAGCACCCACCCGGACCTCCAGCTTCTGGACCTGCTTCCTTCCATCCTTCAGCAGCATCTGCTCGGCGTCTTCCACCTTCGCGCTGAGATCCCGGATCTGGCTTTCCAGACCCTTCTTTACCTTCTGCAGGTGATGCGTGTGATCCTGCTCATGGCGCAGCTCCTCGGCCAACCGCGACGCCTGCATAAAGACGGGGATCAGGACCGGAAACGTCAGAACGCGACCCGGCGTTAGATTACAGGTACGATAATATACAAGTTTAATGTGTAATAACGCGCCGGCCTGACGTACACCGCTCGGATCTCACATTATCAACGATCGCTTACAATGTCGCTCATAATGTTTGTGAAAGTGCTGAATTCTGGGGCCATTTCTTGGTATTATTATACTTTATATATGTAGTATATGTACAATGCGTGTAATTGGAGGCGAGACTAGCATGGAGAGACCAAACAGATATGTTAGGTGGAGCGCGCTTGGCTCACAAGCTTACAATTCAGAGGGGATGGGGAGAGGAGAAACACAAGGTATGGAGACGGGGGAGAGGTGGTGTGGGGGGGGGGTATAAGCGGCAGGTAAGTTCTCGCTACTGAGATGGTGCGGCTGCCCTGAGATGTTTCTTGAGTGTTGGGAGGGGGGTGAAAGCTGAGATATCGGGGCAGATGGGGCAGCACAAGTCATATCTTGTAGACGGGAGAGGTGAGGAGTGAGGAGGAGAGGAACGTAAGGATCGAGTAGGAGAGTATTTGTTCATCAGGGCAGAAATGTATGGGGGGGGCTGTGTTACGGAGGGCTTTAGTACAAAGATTTTAAATGTAATTCTTAAGGTAATAGGAAAGCAGCGGAAGCTTTACAGAGGTGGAAAGCAGAAGAAGAGCGCTGTGTGAGCAATAATTGTCTCTTATTACAGGAGGGGGTTAAAAGAGTACAAACCGAGGGGGCATTTGACGATCTCCATCCTCATTATATATAGGGATGAGCTCAGCTTCCTGCCCCTAGGGCATTCTAAATACCCTTAAGCAGCAGTGATGGCCCAAGTGGGAAGATTTCTCTGCTAGATGGACAATAAGTAGAATTAACATCCGATACGTCGCGGAGCGACCCGTTCACTCACTTCAGCCATGGCCTTCTTGACTCTCTCCTCGGAATTCCGAAACTCGTTTAAGAAGTCTTCGTTTTCAGCGGCCGCCTGCTGCAGGTCCGCTTCTAATTTCTTCTTTATCGAGCAGACTATCTGGAGCTGCAAAGTTTTATTCGTTTGGTTAGCGTACATCCTCCGAGTCGGTAAAGACCGCGTACAAAGCAAACTGGGGACATGGATCAGACGTCCTAACGTTAATCACACTAACGCTGATAACATTGCGTCACGGGACGGGATTGAACGTCCCGAGTAAGCGCGTAGCTTTCAGCCAGGTTCTAAGTCTATTGTTCAGCTATTCTGTCTGAGGTCTTCTCCTCAGCGTCCCGATCGCCCCCTGCACCAGCCCAGCTACCTGATTGCTCAGATCGTTGCA
Organism: Spea multiplicata; assembly: GCA_009364415.1. Classification (NCBI taxonomy): domain Eukaryota; kingdom Metazoa; phylum Chordata; class Amphibia; order Anura; family Pelobatidae; genus Spea; species Spea multiplicata. The sequence goes on along the minus strand of VKOC01008813.1, from coordinate 4,726 downwards.
CTTCTCTGTTATCTCCGTGAGTTCCTGCTCCTGCGCCTTGTGAGAGCGCTCCGAGAGCTCCACCAGGTTCCTCATCTCCTCCGCCTCCGACGCCAGGATGCTGTTCCGTCTCTCCAATACGTTGCTTTGTTCTCGGACTTCTTCGTGCTGCCGCGACTCTTCCTCCATCTGTGATTGCAAGTCCTACGGGGGGGGGCAGAGAAGACGTTCGTTTGCTGCTATACATTACGGGCGTTAAGTTACTCGCCGAGTCCATCACAGCCCAGATGAAACATGTGATACATTCTATCACGGTTGGTGAAACAGTAACTATAATTACAGGGGGGGGGTTTGCCCATTGCATTGAGCTGACACGGGGGGGGGCTCTCAAGAAATAAACTCCACCTGGAAGATCTTTCAAGCAACAGAAAAGCAGATTTCACATTTTGAGAAGTCGGCTGAGACTTTCCATGCGCGTCTCTTTTATAAGAAGGGGGTCTCTGAACCCTCTGAAAACCTCTCTCCACCGCCCCCCATCTTTACTTTCACCTTGAGTTGCTGTTGCTGTTTTTTGAGAAGTTTCACCACTTCTCCGGTGTTCTTGTTGGCGTTCTCTAACTGTATTTCCAGCTCATTGATGTCGCTTTCCAGCTTCTTCTTCACTCTTGTGGCTTCTGCCCGACCTTTCACCTCGGCGTCCAAGGTCGCCTGTAAAGACTCGAGGTTTCTCTGGTGATTCTTCCTAAAAAAACAAAAAAAGACAAATGTAAACTGGGACACTGAACGGCGGACAGATAGATGAGCCTTGGAGCGGATCTCACCTGGCCGCTTCCAGTTCCTCCTCCTTATCCTGGACTCGTCTGTCTAGGTCTGCTTTGAGTTGGGTCATTTCCAGTTGAAGTCTCAGAACTTTATTCTCTTCAGCCTGGAAAAAAAATGAAAACATAGGACGTGCTTTAAATATCTGAGGCTGGTGACGTCCACCCAGAGGAGTAAATACGCGTCATGCACTAGGAAACTCAAGGGTTATGCCCTACGGGGTGAGGTATTCAATATGGTGACCATTGGCGCAGGAGAAATATTTAATACCCACCTCAAGGTGTATCCTCTGGAGATATCTGGGTGGATGGAGGTGTCATACCCAGCCACGGGCAAAACCTTTGGAGGCTTCCTTTGCTACATCAGTAGAAGCCCCCTGATTGGACGGACACCATTAGAAGCCCCCCTGATCGTTTGGACAGACACCAGAAAAGACATTAGAAGCCCCCCTGATCGTTTGGACAGACACCATTAGAAGCCCCACTGATCGTTGAAGAGCCCCCCTGTCAGACACCAGAAGAAGCCCCCCTGATCGTTTGGACAAGACCCCAGACACAGAGAAGCCCCCCTGATCGTTTGGACAGACACAGAAGAAGCCCCCCTGATCGTTTGGACAGACACCAGAAGAAGCCCCCTGATCGGTTGGACGGACATCAATCAGGTGAGAACCCTGATACAATACATGACATGGTCTATGGTGTGAAGACCACAGATCCTTCTGAGAATAAAATCACGAGGAGGTTTCTTTACCGGCCGTCAGCTATTGTTGCGCTTTGTAAACGTGGGCTCATTTTTGAGTAAAAGAACTATTGAATTGATTAATAATAACGGGGGAAACCCCCCCCCCCACAATATTCTGCCCGGGATTACATCGGCACAAAGACCGCATTATACTCCACGTCCTTTTCCCCATATATCCTTTTTATAAGGGAATTTGCTTTAATTCTAGAAAAAAAGGACACATTATTTCCCAGAATAACAATTTATAGAGATGGACGTTTTTGTTCACTTAGAAAAATGTATTTCTTACAAAAAAAATTTAAAATTTGTTTTTCATAAAGCAAAACAATCATGAAAATTGTAAGTTAGAGAAAGCGTTTGCCGGGATTGTTATCTCGCTGATCAGAAAGACGAGGATTCCTGAGAATATAAACCCCAAATCTGATCGAACTAATTAGGAAATTCCATAATATTTCAGGAAAAAGCAGACTTTTTAACGCATCGCCGGATTCCGAGGTCTTCGTGAAATAATCACAGTCTCTGGGAAGATGAAAAGGTTTCTATAATCAAACCCCTCATTCGCTAAGCTCTTTGGAAAGTAATCCCCTTGAACTAAATGCTCTCGTTTCTTGGACTAATACAATTTCTTCCAAATTATTAAAAATGCTTCTTTTTGATGTTTTTCATGTGAGATCAAAAAGAAGCGGGGAGAGCGTGATGGCGGATAAGGTTTGACCCGATCAGTCGTCCCGTTTAGTCTACGTTTGCCTAATTTCTGCCTAATTGTGGGGTTTGTAACTTTGTATCGACTGGGCAAATCACAGGATACATGGCATGTGTGGAGCCATCAGCAAGCAGGTTCCATTGGTTTCCATGGCGACTGCTGCACAATTGACACTTTGGTTATTAAATTGCAGCTTTTTTTTCGGCTCGTTGCCGTAACGCCGGCCGCCGCCAGGTGGCACGATTCAGAAAGGCTGTCGGCACGGAGTTCTGGGATTATTGGAGTGAAGGTGCCCTTAATTCTGGAAAGTTACAGTATTTCACACAATGTACAGAACGACCGCCAAAACGTTGTTATTTTTATGAAATGTACAATAAATTATAAGCATGCGTCGCATGAGCTGCATTCTAATCGGGGGAGGTACGTGGAGTCCCGAAAAAACCCACTTACATCATTCTGATTAACCATGCGTTATCCAGACCCGGCTCACCGATTTAAACATACATCCTACGTGGCAGGCTCACCAATTGAACTATACGTTCTACAGGGCTGGCTTACCAATTGAAATATACAGTATACGGGGCCTGCTCACCAATTGAAATATCCAGTATACGGGGCCTGCTCACCAATTGAAATTTCCATTATATGGGGCCAGCTCAGCAATTGAACTATCCAGTATCCAGGGCCAGCTCACCAATTGAACTATCCAGTATCCAGGGCCAGCTCACCAATTGAACTATCCAGTATCCAGGGCCAGCTCACCAATTGAACTATATACTACATGGGCCGGCTCACCAATTGAACTATAGAATATACAAAGCCGGCTCACCGATTGGTGCAGGAATGGTAATGTATACCTATATATTAAGCTTTGATGTAACTGTGATGAATCAGAATATAAATATCACTTGTATCGGGGAGATATAAAGACGGCGCAGCTGATGTAACGATGTGAGATCCGGTTTGATTGCGCAATATCTACCATTTAAATCCCGGCGGAATGCGGACGTCTCACAAACCCCTCGCTTGCTTTAAATTGTAATCTGCAGGTGAAAATTACTTCGTAGTGAGCGCCGCGAACCCGGCAGACTTACAAACACAAGCGGATTATAAAAGCCCCCAAAGTAAAATCCAGAACGTTCAGTGGGTGTTTAGCGATACACACAGAAAGTTCCAGAATCCCGGAGGAACCCCGCGCGTTTCTCACCTCCAGGGCAGCCTCCGCCTCCTCGTACGCGATCTGCATTTCTTCCTTCTCCATCTCCAGCTTTTTCTTCGACTTGTGCAGCTCGTGGACATTTTTCCCAACGTCTCTAAGCTGATCCGACAGATCCGCCATCTCCTCTGAAACGGCAGCGACAATCTTATATACGGCGTAACAAACGTCCCGTTCCCCAAATAAACATCAACTTCCGCGTCTTAGTAAATTGTGGGAAGCTGCAGCTTGGCGAAGCGTTGTGTATGGAGATTATATGATTGTATTTATAACGCAAAGAAACAATTAGTGCTACAAACATAACGGAAAATATCTATTCTTTGCTACATTTCTTTCTGCTGCCCGTGGGCTTTGGAGGGTATCGGGGGGGGGGGGGTAAGGACCCGAGCCCTTTTCAGATACCCCACTATGGGGCGGAATTTCTTAGTTTATCCACAGGTCAGACACCTTTAGGGGTTTATCTCCTATCGAATCCAGCAGTACAGGAGTCCGGTAACAAAAAGGTCTCTCGAGGACAGGATTTTACTTCATTATCATGAAAAGAACATAAAGAGTCTGATTCTAACGCTACAAACGCTCTGGCGTGTCTATCACAGATTATGTTGGATACATGTGCCGGGGCGTGGAGTGGACGCAGTTCCATGGAAGCTCCGACATTAATGTCTCCGTGAAGATGTGCGTACGACTCAGAGATCACGGCAGTCCTCACCTTGAAGAGCCTTATTCTCCCTCTTGAGCGCCGCCTGCTGCTCTTGCGTCTCTTCGAGCGCCGCTTTGATCTTGTAGAGCTCGTTGGCGTAAAGTCTGCACTCCTTCTGCGACGTTTCCAGCTCCGCGTGGACGTCCTCGAACTTCTGCCGCCATTCCACAATCTGCTTATCGATGGCCCTCTGCTTCTTGTCTAGAGCCGACGTAGCGGCGTTCGCCTGGACCCCAAAGAGAAAGCGATATTAGCGTCGGCCAATCGAAATGCTCCAATATACCACGGCCGCAGAAAACGCAAAGGGGGGCTTCTAACGCGGTCAGAGGATATATCATCGATATATCGTATAATCACGTTTGGGCCATAAAAGGCGCTCTGATTCACTTCCTCTACGTTCAGTATATCTTTTATTATATATATTATATATATTATCTCCATAAGAATTATGTTCATGGTAAAGAATTAAATAGAAATCCTGAGGTTTTTGCAGGTGAATAAAAGCTGCGAAGCCGGTTTTTGGAGGCACTCGATGGAGGGGTTACCTTTTCTACATCCAGTAATATTT
>VKOC01008812.1:0-17587 GCA_009364415.1 Spea multiplicata | reverse complement strand
CTATAGTAAAATAATAGAATGAATAAAAATATATATTTTTTATGGTATATTCTTGCAACACACTGTACTTGCACATAAATGCTGTACTACCCTTCATAACATGGGATGCTGTGGCGGATACAATGGATTCCTAGCCTCAATGAATATCCTATGCCCCAGTAGTCAACCTTATATTAGCCGGCCAGGATAACCTCCACAGACAGGAGCAAAAATACAGCCAGATAATCCCTACTCACCAACAGAGACGGAATAAATATACTTATACCGCAAAGATAAAAATTGACCATTTTACATGCTGCTGATGATAACCGCTGTGTTTTATCCAAATGGATTCTGTTCAGCATGTGACATTCACTTGTCCTTAAGCCAAATGGTCATTTGCTACGGATGAATATATATCACCCGACGTCAGTCTTTATGGTTACTTATCTATTTTTTTCCTAAAATGCATTTGTTTCTTTCTTTCTCCATAAGCTTCATAGGTTTCTTGGTAACATCTAGTTATTTATTCCCATTTTTGATTTTTTTTTAAAAATAATTAATGGTGGCGTTTCATACAAAATGTTACTAATTGATAATATAATAATACTGTCAGTGAATATGGAACATTACTAGTTCTCTTTTATGTTATTTCTTTACTGGTTTACTTAGTTTTGAAGACAAGAGTATCTCTACAGGCACTGGAGCCTCCTCATGCCAAAATAGAAGCCTTTGGAGTCAGGAAAGAAATGGGAAGAAATTGGTAACATTAGGTGGAAAATTCAGTTGGGGTAGGACAGGTGTAGTTGCCACTATACTGGATTAATGCACCAATGCTGTAGGTAAGTTTTTTGACTTATTTTATGGCATATACAGTACTTTATCTCATTCTTCATTGAGCTAGATGAATCTGCTTCCCTTATTTAATTTCATAAGCCAAAGAGTTTTGTAACCAGACCAGTCTGTTGCTAACCACCAGGTAACCCTATTAATATATTATCTTTTATTTATATTGGGCCAACAATTTCCGCAGAGCTTCTTACAGTCCATACATTCAAGTGGTCCGACAGAACTAGACCTGACAGTAAAGACCTTACATTCGGTAAAGGTGCCAATCACAAATGTGAAACTAGTTGCAACTTGGATCAGCTAGTAGTTCAGATGTTTCCAAATTAAATTCCTTTGCAGATCACAAGAGCATCACAGGAAAACATATATTTCTAACATTATACATTTTTTTGTATACTCATAACAAAACTTCAATGAAAGCCAACGGTCCTAAATGGATGCAATCATAACCTTGCTTAGCTAAATGGAACACAACTTGAGAAATATATCCCATTCCAGGATATCCCTTTCCAAGATATAGCCATTGCTTAGCCAGGTGGTCTTGCCAGTTACATATCTTTGGTGAACCATTTTTAGTTACATAAATTATCTCAGTCTTTTGACCTATTTCAATCATCGTCTGTATTTATTTCTACCTTTGAAGCATGTCCATTGGACATTTGAATCTCAATATTTCTTTGCATCTAGAACCCAATTCATCCAACTCTTACTAAATATAGTTAATTAATGTCTACAAAATGAATAAAGAGTTAAATTAAATAACACTTAATAGTTCATTTGACCTTAGTCTACACAATGTGAGTCAATTTCTGGCAATAGTGATCTCATCGTAGCCTTAATGACCTCATCTAATTATGGTTAACAGAGAGATCTTCTAGAAACTAATGTGAGTCACCAAATGAGCACCACGGTGTAATGAACTCATCATACTGTGCTGGTCTTTAACCAGAAACAGAGATTCATTTGGAAAATTAGAAAAGAATACATTAAGGAAAGGAAGCCAAGTACATTTCACATTTATCCCTTTGACATAAAAAGATAATGATATTGCTTTAGAAGAAATCAACGCTGACAAGGATGACTTAAGGGAGCCAAAATGTTATTTTTTTTTGCATAAAATGGAATCCTTAAGTAGGACTCCATTAACCGGCCACCAGGTCATACACAAGTTGATATATACACATTGTTGTCTATATTGGCCTCGGGCATCTTTTACAAGGTCATCAAATGCTTCCTCCTAATAAACCTCTTTTGTAGTGTAAACAAACCCAAAAGAAAGAGAAAAAAAGAGAGCACTGATAATATTGGCAAATATCATGTAGTCCGGAAGACAGAGGACTAACCATTTTTCGAAGTTATTGGTGGAGTGTTAAAGATGATATGGCACTAGAATAGAACTTCCATTGTTCTTTGTGGTGTCTCTTTTATTATGTTTGTTGTAGTTTAATTGTGTTTTATGATAGGATGAAAATATTAGTAGGTGGAAAATATAATAGTACGAAAAGGGTTAAGCATGCTCGGCTCTGGCACATAATAACTACTCCTGAAATCGGGCTCAAGCCCTTACTGGCTCGCCAAGTAACAATATATTGTTAATACAACTTAATTAATACTGTTATCAATAACAGGGGTTTCGTTTTTGTTTTGTCTTTTACATGTTTTGTTATTCTGTTGTAACCAACTTTTAATCATGATCCACGGAGGTTGATTAAAAAAATCTCACTTTGTAGAACGCATTGCTGTAAAAGTGCTATATAGTAAAACGGCTTTCTCTTATTTACATTTAATCATACCGGGCTTTAGGCTGAAGAAGATATAGTTTCTTTAGGAAAGCTTTAGCTGTTTTTTTAATCTTTCCAATCAGTTGCCTATTACTCACCCACAGAAATCCATCAGTAATCTCAGAACAGAAAAGAAATCTGATGGCTGTTCTGCCTGCTGCTCTCATGTCTAATAGAAAAAGGCAGCAGATATAGATTTAATCAGAAGATATGCAAACCATTGATTTTTTTCTTATTAAACTCAGAATGAGCTCACAATCAATAGTATTGACTCACGCGACATGCGAAAAAGAACTTCATGTGGTTCAGCTCACAGCCCAGAAAACTGTGGTTCCATTAAAAATATAGTATTTTATTGTTTTACATTTGTTAAATAATTTGTTACATTTTAATTTTTTGTAAACATGAATTTTCTTTTGCAGACACTTTGGTTGTCAGGGCCGGCCTTAGGGGTGTGCGACCTGTGCGGCCGCGCAGGGCGCCATGGCAACAGGGGCGCCTGCCGGGACTTAAAGCATCGTTTTTTTGTTTTGTTTTTAACTTTATTTAAAAAACAAGTCTCTCCAGATAAATAAGGCTGAAGAAGGGACAGAGGGGGGGCAGCTGGAAAAGGGGATGGGGGGGCTCCAGAGGAGTAGTCCGCACAGGGCACCAGAAGACTTAAGACCGACTGCCCCTTTCATCACCCCTGTACCCCCCATCTAGTTGGCTTGCAGGAGATGTGGCCTGTTGGAGCAATCAGGCTCCCTGTATTGTCATTGCTCAATGGGCCAGGTAAAAACGAGATCATTGATTTCCCCAGCAGGCCCATCAACACTCCAGAGGGCGGTGTCAAGTTGGAAAAGACTCCATAGTTTCCTCTTGTCCATCACTTCACATCCTAAAAAGTAGTATCAAGGGATATAATGTCCGTACCTGGGAACTTTAGGCTCTGGGTACCCCCACCATGCGAGATGCAGCCAGGACTAACCGCTGATGTCACTGATGTCGAGGGACACACTTCCATTTAAGGGAGAAGTGAGCATGGAGTGGGGTGTCCCAAGACCCCACTCCGCGACCCGGAGGCTTCAGATGTTGACCCGGAGAACCGGCGCTTCTTCCCGAGTCTACGGGCAAAACCCAGAGAGTTTCCAAGTATGATGATGTCATATTCTGATGCCCAGAAGTAAGAAAGGCAGAGCAGAGGGGGCGACTGGTGGCGCTGCCCTGGGTTAGGCCTAGGGGTAAATTCACCACTGACTGGGCACTGGCAGGGCCCTCTCCTCCTAAAGTATCGGTTTGTCTTAGTCTGTAAATTCTAGTCTTGTCAGACCCCTTGACTATATGTAGTGTAAGAAGCGCTGAGTAAATTGTTGGCGCTATATAAATAAAAGATAATAATAATACTATTAATATCTATTACTGATTGTAATAATTATTAGTCACTTCAGTCTACTAAAGACAGGTTAGATAACAAACTAAAGCTGAACATTTTATGGTCCTTCTCTTTGTTAAAAAATTGCGAATATTGGTACCCATTTACCACAGGATTCTCTTACCTGCAAGTTTGAGGTAATTTGGACAAAATCATTCCTAAAATATATTTTGAATGATGAAGTTTTTTCCATCTTTTTAACAAAAATACAAACATTTGTATTTCTATAAAGAATGAAAGACTTGCTTTTTCTTATCAAGTTTCAAATTCTAGGTTTTTTTATTAATTGTTTTAATCACAAGGCAAACATGCTTCTTTTAGTATCTAAATATTTCTAATATTACCAAAGCGGAGTCTGACAGTTCTTTTATTCATTACAAATACTTTTTTCTCTTTTGAAACAAAGTAAACATGTCACATGCTTTACGTCTTACATTCTTTAAAGAATGTTCTGAGCTAAAAAACTGTACATCATGGTTGTGTCTGGGGATAAGAGAAAGCAAATCAGATACAAAAAGGAGAACAAACATAAATTATTTATTATAGCAGTCGAAGGGACTGTCATTTTTTTTTGCGCATTTGGTAATTCACGTTCTACCTACTTTTTTGTCAGGCAGAAAAAAAACGTTAAGACTGAGAATTCACTGTGTTTTGGACACATTTTTTTTTTAAAAAAGAAGGAAACTGAACTCAATATTTCTTATTATTTTAGAGGTATTTTAGCCCATCTCCTCTTACACCAGAACTGTACAAAATTGGAAATGTTTCTACTATTGATCTGTAAAGCTGAGGTTGTCAATAATAGATTACATTTTTCTGGAGAACACGTGAAACAGTGTTTCCTTATGTATTATGGAATGATGTAGATCTCTGATCCAAAACGAAACTAGGCACATGATTTTGACCAGTATCTGATCCCAACACCCAAGTGTGAAGCCAAAGGTGTAAAAACTTTTTCTATTATATGATATAATGAGGAATGAAGAGTTCCCCCGGCATACTATCACAAGCCTTGGTAGCTATCCTCTCCCTAGCAGTAATGGGGGTCTGCGCTGTTGATTTACAGTACCCCCTCATCAGTCAGGGGATATCAGAAGATCTCTCCAACCGGCCCATTCTTCAAAGGTATATCCGCAAAGGTGGAACAGTATCTGAGAATTGTGGCTCATCTGCAAGAATATGGGCTGTTGGAAGGTATAGTGCGCTACCGGTTGGTTGGCAGCCAATTCGATTAAGCTATGGGGGCAACATTTACGTATATTATTATTATTAATTATTATTCTTCTTATTATTGAGTTTTAGAACACCACCAGATTTCATAAATTTCATAGCGCTATTACAATAAAGGAGAGAGTGAAAAATTAACAACAGCGTTAAAATCAATGATACACAATGTTAAAAATAACATAAACATATATAACATATAAGATATACTGGTAAAGAAGGAGAAGAAGGACCTGCTCTTCTGAGCTTAGAATCTCCTAAGAAATTGTAAGACTTGGACCATATGTGGGAAAAATATTTAATCCTATGAAAAAAAAACCTAATGTTGCTGATGTTTAAATGGTTTTCAGTTATAAGAATTAACATTTAAAATGTATTTTAGCATAGATAGTCTTAGAACAGTTCTTGACTATCCTTTTCAATGAGATGCCTTCTGTCTGTGTGTTCTTTTTGTCTAAGAGTGTATGTTTCTCGATGCCAAAACAGTGTAAATTACCGTTTTTTGAATAGTCACAATTTAAAGGGAAACACGCAAAAAAAGATAGTACATGATATGAATCACTCAAGCCCAGAACGTCAGTGAGTGCGCCACTGGAATATAAATAGCTTAAGGCTCATTTATTTTATAATAATAGTGTTTCTCTGCCTACGTTGCCTAATCACATTACCGATCACTCTACGTAGCACCCAACCCTTGATCAGTAAACGCTACTCAATCTGTTCTTATTTCCATAATAATCTCTTATTTCTATAAGAACACGAGGGTAAGGGCACTTTTATTGCTGCAATAAAAACAGCAAAGCGATATTCTGATGATACTTTATTAGATTTCTCTTATCTGGTTGTACTGAGCCCGACATGCCGTAACCTTTCTTTATGAAGTATAAATGAATGCCGTTTTGGATCCTAACACAATTGCAGAAGAAATTACCATGATGGTCCTTTTAATCTGTATTTGTGTCCGACACAAATGATCTCGAGATAAATGGCAGGAAATTATTTTTCTCCATTGGGTATCCATAACAACAGGTGATAATTGGCTCATTCCGAACTTACTTTTTCATTTCAGGTTACAAGGAATAGAGCTGACCAGACAAAGGTCAGAGGAGACAAAGTAACAGTATCTTCAGAGAGCGGAGTGGATCGGTCAATGCCCTCTGCACCGTTCTCCATCTAAATATTGAGCTGTTTAGCGGTTGCTGGTTTGATGGTGTTAGAAGTGGATTAGAATTTGACCTGCTTCCATTTGAATGGAGAGAAGAACACTCTTCAAATGCAACATCTTGTAGGGGTCATCGTCCTCCTAGCCAACAATCTTTTATCTGTCGTTAGAGTACATATGGACTGTGTCAGAGTTCCTTAATTAAAGTGAGCTGGTCGGCAAAATGTTTTGGAGGCACAACAACAACAAAGCATTAAATACAGAATATATTAACCCCTTAATGACAAAGCCCGTACATGTACGGGCTCAAAATGCGCTGTTTTCAATGGGTTTAGGGACCGCCCATTATCCTTAAGGGGTTAACTAAAGTGAGATGGTCGGCAAAATGTTTTGGAGGCACAGAACAACAAAGCATTTATACAGAATATCTTAACCCCTTAATGACAGAGCCCGTACATGTACGGGCTCAAAATGCATTGTTTTCAATGGGTTTAGGGACCGCCCTTTGTCTAAGTATTGACATTACTCTTTGGAATGTGTTGTGATTACCATGATAGATAATAAAAACATACACATATGTCACCTAATAAATCTAAATTATCCATGTTATGCCATGTAAAGAAGTGAAGTATTTGACATCATGTAGCTGACTCAGCAGATCACAAAACCTTTCCTGCTCTAAAAAGAGAGTCAGATTTGATGCATTAAGACAAGCAATAGTTACCTTCACCCAGAGGGACCCACTCAGAAATAATTTCAGTATTATATATATTTTATATATTTTATTGCAAGGTATTATTTGCTAAAAAGGCAGATGCGGTTTTAAAATAATTTATAGGCAACACAGGAATCTGCCATTTATTAAAAAAAAAGTAAGATGAGTTCAGACTTGACCAAATGATTCGTTATTTTTTATTATTATTATTTTTTTAGAGAACAATGGAAAAAAAGTAGTTACTAAGCGCCCATGTCGTTAGGTAAGGTGGATAATTTCTGGAAATACTTTTCTTCGTAGCTTTATCCACATCCATCAAATGTGAATTCCCCTGTGTTTAAGACTTTAAGGGACCAAAAAGCAAGACTTTGGACAGCATCAAACAGCTCATCCATCTGGTATGTAAGAAGTTAATCATTCCAGCCCCCAAATCTACAGGAAATTCTTCAGCCGTGTGAGCGATGTGAGCAGCCTCGTCCCATTGTAATCTTCTAATTGAGAGGCAGCTGCTCTGCTGTGAAACCTGTTATGAATTTAGCTGTTCTTCAATATGTCATATTTATTTTGCCAATCATATTTTGGCTGTAGACATCGCCTCGTCTGCGAGACAATAGTCAGAGCATGTAATCGGCTTTGGCTTCTCGCTTTTCTTTGATTCCAGTCGTCCAAATGTTTTAGATGTCTTCTGAAATTCATTAGCTATTTAGTTTAATTTATTTACTAAATATATGGGGGGAAAAAATCAGATTTAAATTTTCTGTTATATTTGAGACATTATTTTTTTTTACTAACTCATAAAAACAAAGATCTGTGATTTATTACTATAACCAGCCTTAAAACCAGCCTGATACTATAGCTAACATCTAAACGTCTTTTGTACTTTCCAAGAGATAAGGTAACCATTAGTGGTGATTTATAAAAGCGAAACAAGCTTGAAAATGGAATAGAAAACTCCAAACCTAAAAATCACCCCAAAAAAGTCTTGCTTTTCAGCCATAGTTCCTCTGTCCCACTTTGGAAGGGACTGAGAATCACGGGCTGGTTGGGGAGATCCTCTGATCTCTCTGACTAGCCCGGTGATCTGTAAAATTGATAGAGGTCCATGATATTGCAGCTCATTCCTCCATTTCCATGTGACTACCTTGTGGCGCTCTAAAGCTGACCACCAAGAGCTAACTCTTCAGGTAAGGATTGTGGACCTCCGTCCAGGTAAGGAATGCGGACCTCCATACCTGCAGACACCTGAAATGTTGAGGGGGAACTAGGTTTGAAACAATGTATTCAGGGTGAATGTCACTGCAAGAAAACTACACAAAAAGACACGTAATCACGCAGTATAAAGCCATGATTCTAAGAAATTGTGCCTAAAATGCACTTGCGGTAAATCATCCCCAATTCTGCATGTTTCTTAGCTTTTTCATAGTACGCATTATGTCTCCACTAAATCCTAATTTACTGGATGATGTAAAATTTACCCACATTTCACAAAGAAGAACAAGCCGGCAAATACAGTATATACATTAAGTAAACATGAGGTTTTAGTACTTGCCAATGTTCAGCCGCCATGTCACTAACATCGGATGTCATTTTGCCCACGTGTGGACTTCCTCAAAGCCATTTATCACTCCTCTGGTGTGCTCTCTGGACCACGGCTAAAACTCACAGCGCTGTAACGCATCTTTAAACCTTAAATTAAACCCATAATCTTTTCCTACGGAGAGATATGTCTGAAAGTGTTTTTTTCCAGTTAACGTCCAATGTTCATGAATCACATATTAGGTCTTTGTAGTAGAGGTCATAGAGTTCCACTGAACCAGAATAATATTGCAAGTTCATTTTCTGAATTTAAATTCATTAAAATCTGACAACTTCCAGCAATTGCTGTCTGGTGGTTTCTTTGTGTGGCTACGACCCTGAACAAATGACTCTGCTGATGGGTCTTCGGCTGTTGAAGAACATTGTAAACCGAGGAAAGAATAAAAGCGGCTAAAAAATAAATTTATCTCAAAAACATAAGAAACAGAAGAAAAAAAAAAGAAAACATAAGGAGTGCCTTTTACCTGTTAATTCCCACTGAATATACCAGCTCAATAGATCTGCTCTAAGGCATTATAGATGGGAAATGCTACATCTTATTTATCCGCTCTTTCCCCTATTGTGCTGTGCGTAAAGACAAACAGTGCTTGGTAACGGTCTCATTCGTATGTTTAATAGATGTCATGGATATCGTATCTTTAATTAAAGGGGCACTCCAGTATCCCCGGCAGCCTCCTGAACAAATAATGCATATTAAAGTACTATAATAAAAAACATAAATAAAAACCAACCACTATAATGAGAAGCTTCAGCTCCAGAGCTGCAGAGGCACGTCTACTCCATGGACGTCTACTCCAAGCAGCCACTAATTGGCTGCTTGAAGGGCAAAGGGGCAAATGCATAGAGGAGAAGTCTGTAGAATACCCACCATGCATTTCCAATGGGGTTGGATACAGCATAACAATTTAAAAGGACCACTTAGATCTCAAATACATTGTAAAACTACATCCTCCCATGAAGTTGGGAGTTCCACCCTGCCAGGTTGCCGATTTGGCCATAATTCCAGCTCCTATTCCCCATCCCTCAATCTCATCCAACCCCCCTTCTCGTCTCAGCACATCTTTACGAATCCCCTCCATGTTAGACCCCCATATCTACTCTTTGACAATCCATCATCTCAAATGTCATCTGCTCATCCAGACATAGAGATCAGGTCAATGATGATACAACTGGCCTAGACGCAAGGGCAAGTCATATTATTGCCCTGCCTTCGTGTCTTCTGGAAGCCAACTTCTACATTAATCTGGAATTTGAAGGTTACATACAGCACGCTACAGATGGCAGAGTTATGGTTCGTGAACAGAAGACTAATGAGTCATAACTCTTCAATAACTATCGCCCAAGCGTCTATGTTTACCTTGTCCTCTTATATTGAAATCCAAGCTAGTTAATAAACAATCTAATAAAGGTTGTTAAAGGTTAAGGCTGAGCTGGTTAATGTAAGATCCCTTTATATTTACAATGTTTGCTAATGTAATTTGCAACATTGACATATGTTTTATTATGTAAATATGCTGAGCTAACTATGCACAGTGGGTGAGTTTCGCAAATGCATGTTACCTTGGAAACATTTTTCCGTTGTTAGAACACAGCTTACAAAAAGGATTGATCAAAAGTATTTTTGCGGTTATTATTCCGTGCTTTACATTAAAACACTTAGCTGCAGGCAAGGACGCAACAAGTGAAAAGGTGGGAAGGTGGCTGGAGGGAAGGTTTGCTGTGATGGAAGAGAGCGAGAGGGTAGCGTTGACTTAAATCTGCATCTGTTTCATGGCAACAGAACATATGAGCACATACCTGGTCTATGACATCAGACATAAGACCAGAAATATATAAAGTCCATAACAAATGTTTTTATATACTACAGCAATACACTGTTAGAAAGAGAATGAACTCCGTAGAGTTAACTTCCTTCATTTTCCTTATGTAGCCTGTTCGTAAGAAGTCTCTATATAACCTACATTGTTTCCAAATAACCAGAGAAGTGATTTCAAATGAGTAAAAAAAAATCTGCTTATTTTCATTAGGGAAATTAGTTCTAACAATTGTCCTATGCAGGGTCAACTCAGACCTTCTCTCAAGAGAAACACAAAGGGAGCTGCCCTTCATAACCCATACAGCAGTCAGTGATATAAAATCTTTCAATCCACTCATGGATCATTAAATAAATCCCTTTGGTCTTTATTCCAAAGTATATAGTAACACCGTTACACCATCTTCATTGGAGGTTATCTGACATGAAACTAAAATGCATTCAACTGAACAAACCACAGCAAGTTCTTCAGCTTCAATGCACGCTGACCTGATCGCCACAATCAAAGTGAGGTTTCCTTTATAATATGTATTTAAAGCTTGAGTCGATGGTCAGTTGGGCTTTGAAAATGGTAAATTAGGCATGCTTAAAGGAAAATTATACCTACAATAAGTGAGACTTTCCTACCTATTTTTCTGTTTACTAAAAATGTTATTTTTTTCCACACTCTTCCTACCTTTTCAACTAACCACTTATACTACCAAGTCTCGGAACTCCACTTCTATATCTCGCAGCTCTGCTTCTATGTCTTGCACCTTTTTGTTCTTCCACTTTTTCTTCTTTTCTCTCTCTTCTTCTTCTTTTGGTGACGTCCTCTCCGCCGACTGGAGGATCAGGGAGAGGACTTCACTGAAAGGTCCATCATTTTGTCCTAAGATAACCCCACGTAAACTTCCTCCAAAATTGTGGACCTTCTGATTACTTCCTCTTCCCCGATTGGAGAATCCGGGAGAGGACTTCACTGGAAACTCAGTCATTTTGCACTACGAAAATCTCATGTGAACTTCTGCCAAAGTGGCGAAGTTCGCCGGGAGGTTATGTCTATGGAGATGCAGAAAAAGGAGAGAGAAAATAGAAGATAGAAGAGAGGAGAAAGGAGAGCAAGAAGATGCAGAACAAGGTTCAAGACATGGAAGCAGAGCTTGCAAGACATGGAAGCAGAAGCAGTTGACAGAGAAGGTAGGGAGACAGAATGGGGTGAATGAAAATGAGAATGTGAGAGAGTGAGAATCTGAGAGTACATTAAGAGTAACTGTAGGCGTCAGACTATGAATTTTGTTCCCAAAATTAAAATGACCCTCAATTTTTGACCCATTTGCACATGTAGGATATAGTATAAACAAGGTTATAGTTATGTTATAGATCAAATCCAAATCATGTTTTAAGAACAAGGCAACAATTCTATCATTAGCTATAGTATTAGTCCCAGAAAATATGTTCTGCTAATTTTATTTATTAACACTGAACAGGCTAAGAATACTATACTCTTTTAAACAATTATATCTTCTTTAACTACAGAAATACATTTTCTGTTAAGTTAATTCATTAAAAATGTTAAAAACCTAAAAAAATAAACCTCAAGGGTCTTTCATATGGCGTGATTGCACGTGTGTTGAGACAGACAGTGATTATATATCAAAATGTGGTGTGTGACAGTAGGGTACTGTCAAATCGGCGTTCTACAATATTTAAATAATCTCCATGCTTTTTGATGTAGCTCTGTTCTTTCCCCTTCTGAGGTTGATCTGAACATAAAAATACAAACACCAGAGGTCTCTTTTATCTTCTAATTTATGATAATTACAGTGCATCAATAGATTCGGTTGGTGAAGATGCAAACTGCATTGGAGTTGTCAAAGCTTTTGATATTGTAATGTAATCACAATCTACCTCGTAGCATTCTTCCTTAGTAAACAAGAGCCCCATTTGCGTAGAATTGTTTTACATCTATAATCGAGAAACCTTTTGTTATCTCAGAACAAGCACCTTGTAAGGAAAAATTCTTTAATATATCTTTAATGTATTTGATATTGAGCTTTGAAGTGCTTTGCTTTGTGATACCAAACAGAGCCAAAAACCCATTAGGAACTCTAGGCTGGTGAATGGGATCCCAGGCCAGCACGTCCTGTGGGCTTGTCAAGATCCAGGCCTCTTTGATGGGGGATCAAGGATCTTCTCAAAGCCCCCTTCACGCTCAAGGGATCACATGGTTTGTGCACCATCAGATACCCATCTCTTTCATTGCTTCATCTCACGTCCTGTGGTCTACCAGAATATGGTGGCATATCCTTCTGCTGGGCATTGTACAGCGCTACACAGGAGCAGGAGAGGATAAAGAGGACTCTGTGTTAGAGGAGGCAAAGGTCTTACAAATCAGAGTACCCTCACCTGTACCTGAAGTAAGCAGACGGGAGAGACGGCTCCTGTAGGAGCTGCCATCTAGTTCTGGCATCAACAAAAAGACAATTTCACATTTTGTCCAATTTGACTTTTCTACCAGGATTTTTGACAATATTTGAATGTTGTTGAATGTCTTTTATTAATAACAAAATTGAACTCTTATTGAACAAGCCTCCCATACAGATCCAACCTTGTAATACAAATTTTCAATGAACAGTGCATTTTTTGACTGTCATTTTGCATTCCGACCATCCGATTATTAAATTCCAGGGAAAATCCATTAAAAGGGCTGGCTAAAGATTATTTTCTCAAAGAAACCTGAAAAAAATATAATTAAGTGAAAGGGTTTGTTTTATGAAGGGATTTTTACTGGTCTCTTAGTAAACGAAACAATAAAATTGAGCATCTCCTCGGTTTATTGGGCTTAAGGGTCATTATATGCTCTGAAAAAAATCTAGCTGGTAGAATGTACATATTGATTGTCTGCCATGGAATAAAAGTGAACAGCTAGCCACTAAGCGCCATAAATTCAAGTGCCAATGTGACACAAATCTATGTCCTTGGACTACGTGGCAGGCAGTGCAGATGGCAGATGAAAAAAGATAAAAACATAAATCTCTGTTTTTATCATCATGTTTGTGAAACATTAGATTTTTTACGGAAGCACCCACTGGTGGGAACCAGCATAATACTTTAGTGAATGATGGAGATGATGGAATCGGCATGTTTCGAAATTCAGAGCTTAATTTGCATTGATTTCAGGGGAATATATTATTTATGATATTTACTGGAATTTATTATTCCCTTTATATAGGTAAGAAAGGAGCAATCATAATAATAATAATAATAATAAAAATTTAAAACAAGGATCTGAATCCCCCCTTATGTTTTAAGGATTGCAATAAAGGGGGAGCAGATTTATAAATAAGTGGACTTCTATAAATGTGCGTAATGCTGCAATTTGATTGTGTATATAGTTTCTGAATTATCCCGAAAGGTTTTTTGGTCATATAAGAGGAAGCTATATGCGTGTAAGGTTCAAAAGAGTTAAGTATAAACTGAACGATAACTGATATTGCCTGTTTATTCGACATTTTACATGCATTTTGTGATCAAAACTGAATAAGGGTTTAAGTATAGGTATATATTTATAGTATATTTATAGTATATAGTAACACAAAAGTATTTTCACGAATGCATTTTTTTTTCTTATAGAATTAATGCAGCGCGATATTAAAATAAGTTGGCTGGAAAACCTGTGGTGTTTATACATTATTTGGTATGATGCCCACGTTTTTTTTGGGGGGGGGGCGAGAGGCAAACTTCTATAGTTTAATTTCTCACAAGGGCCAGATTTCCCCATAATTTTAACTAAAGATGTTTGCGAGGCTATTTGTGACAATTACTCAATGCATTGAATACCAGTAAGCACGGGCTGGAACCTCTTGGTCCAGGGGACATGTAAAAGGTAAAAACTCTACACACTTACACAATAACACACTTAATCTAATACATTCTTACTCGGACACTTTTTTTCACCTTGCATGGATGACTGAGCCATCATCAGAAGAGCTCGCCATGTTACTATTGGGGGATCACGTAATGTTTCGTTACGTGACCACGGTGAGCCCTACATCTGCAAGAAGACTTGCCCTGCTTGGGAATTGTGCCCCTGCTCCCCAGGCCGGCAAGAAAAGATGACAACTGTGAATTTTGCCATTTTGCCATTTGCAAGAAGCTAATCATCCTCTGGACACACTGATCCTTTCAACGAGAACAAGGGACCTCATTACAGGATCGGAGAAGTAATTAGGTTGGTTCAACCTATGGGCTTCTTATTCCGCCTGATTGCACCAGGCTAGATGTTAAGCCTGGACTGAGCCCACCACACCAGCATCTACAGACAGACAGGTAAATAAATACAGAGATCAATTTATCAAAAGAAAATATAATTTATTGTGTTTCATCATATCTATCAATTCTGCAGACACCCAGTGAGTTTTTCCTGAAATATTTATATAGGATGGAGCCAGATTTCTTCAGTCTTGCCCATGCTTTAGCACACATAAGGTTTGAATTAAGAGCACCCGAACCATACATCTCCACAAATAAAAATATTGAATAAATCATTCCCAAGTTGTTGGGAGCTTTTCATTAATATATTGGAATTGATGAAGCAAGCCAAGAGGACGTTATAAGCCAGGCGTTCTTAGTCTTACTGGAAATCTTAACTCTAAAGCCAAGTCGGTTTTCGATACTATTTAAATCACGGCTTAATGTGCATTTTTAATTGCAATAAAATATATTTTTTGAAGGGCTTGCTGATTTAATCATTATTTATTGACAGCTTCTTCCAGAAAGTGAATGCTTATTATAGGTATAAGATCCATAGGCAATGTAACTAGCATTTAATTCTACTATTTGTCATTGCAGGGAAGTGAAGTCGATGAAAGGTGTCAGGCATGTAATCATCCATAAGTCACTTTGACCCCTGAGACCTTTTATAAAGAAGTACATTTTTTCCACCATTTAGAGAAGAATTGGTAGGCAAATTATTGAAACATGAATGAATGCATATTTGATATTTGGGATATTTCTTCATTACATTTTTTTCAAAAATTATTTTTTTTATATTTTTAAATATTTTATTACAGTTTTAGAAGTTTCTTTGCCAATATTATTATGGCCACAGTTTCTCACCAATGGGATTTTTTTAGCTAAGCATTTAGAAGATTTGACTATTTTTGTTAGGTGATAGGGCCTATCAACAGTTATTGTGTTGTAGGATGTTTCATTCAAAATGTTTTGAGATTTCTTTAATTTTTTTGCATTATTATTATTTATGCATAAATTATATGTTTATATTTATATCTTTGTTTTTATTTTTCATTCACTTTTTTTAATTTCTTTATTATATTTCCTATTCTTGATCCCTAAACTTTTTTTTTAAATTGCTATAGCTACATGTTTTTTTTAAGAAAGTAGGACTCAAGACCAAAACATCTCACATTGATTTCATGCACAGAGCTCCTAAGCATAACACATCTTGTTTTTTTTCCTTCTTCTTTTTTTCATGATATACATATAAAAAATCTATAAAAGCAATGCTCCGAACCATGTCATTACATTCATGTGATTGCATGTAGAATAAAAAAAATGAAAATAAACAGAACAAATAAGCAGTAAGGGAAAAGAAAGATAATTAACTCTTATACGCATCTCACATATCATTTCTTATTTATGACAGCAATATATCTGGTAATTAATTGAGAGCTGATGTTAGATTACATGATGTCATTTGTTTCATAACTACTACTTCTAAAAGATTGATGTGCATTGGTTCTACAACTGTTTCCCAATGGATACAAAACTACATTTTCAGTTTATTCCAAGTGATAGTAATTATTATTCTATAACTCAAATCTTTCTGCCCCATAGGAGAACATCACATTTTTTTTTTTCATACCAGCAATCACAGTATGAGCAAATGTTATTCTCTATCCCCAACCACATTTTTTAACATCTGGATGATTAAAAATGTCAATATATGCAAAATATACAAGCAAACAGTTCCGACACATTTATCAAGTGTGGCAACATCTGTGCCTGGGATCCAATTGTCTTTTCATGGTGTCGACCACTGTGCTACAATTTACTTAAGTACGTCTCTCAGTGATCATCTCAGTATATTTATCTGGTGTTATCATTAACAATGTTTGAACAGGCAATAGATGACATACCCCAGTAAACAGAAATATACCTTATTTGCTCGATAAGACAAGGTTTTGTTCCAGAGCAAATGCTCTGAAAAATACCCCTCGTCTTCTAATCGGGGTCGTCTTCTAATCAGACCTCAAATAGGTCTGACTATGAGACTAAGATCCAGATCCCCCCCAGCGATGCAGGGGACCTGGATCCTCCTGCCCCCCCCCAACTTACCAGTGCACTGTGTCCCCCGGTGCTTAGTCCAGGCAGCGTGTAGAGCTCTACCCGATTTCACGTAGACAACTTCCACTGCAGCGAATCGCGTAGAGCTCTACACGCTGCCCGACTAAGCACCAGGGACCGAGCACGGTAAGTTTGGAGGAGGGAGGGGAGGGAGTGTTAAATGTGGGGCATAAGGCATTTCTGGAGGCAGAGTGCTCTGTGAAATGCCTTTTAACCCCCTTAATGCCACTCTGCCTCCAGAAATGCCTTAACTCTCTATACGCCACTCTGCCTCCTAAAATGCCTTATACCTCCCTATATGCCACTCTGCCCCATAATATGCCTTTTAACCCCCTAAATGCCAGAGTGGCATATAGGGGTATAAGGCAATTCTGGAGGCAGAGTGGCACATATTGGGGTCAAAAGTCATATCATGGGGCACAGTGGCATTTAGAGGGTTAAAAGGCATATCATGGGGCACAGTGGCATTTCTGGGGCACAGTGGCAAGCCTGGGGCAGATGTGCACAACTGGGGGGGCAGGTTATAAAAAAAATCATAGCTTTTATTAAATTAAATAGTTTACATGAATTAACATTTACTGGTAAAACTTTTTTCCTATAGGGTCGTCTTATATTCAGGCTTTTACTTTTTTCATAAATTAATATTCAGATTTTGAGGGGTAGTCTTATAATCAGGGTCGTCTTATAATCAAGCAAATACGGTAAT
>VKOC01008811.1:0-16639 GCA_009364415.1 Spea multiplicata | reverse complement strand
AACTGTTGGCGCTATATAAATAAAAGATAATAATAATAATAATAATGTCTGGCTTTTCCCACCCTAGTCTATTAGAGACTTGCTATTCCTTTACCGAGGATACATTTTACACTGACAGTAAAACCTGACCACACGTTTTAATACAGAATATCCGAGTAATCATACTTGGGAACGTCTAGGCTCCGCCTACCCGTAGCGCTCGCTCTTCAGGGGAGTGGCTTTGCTATGGGCAGCCCACATGAGGGAGGTCTAGCTGCACACATTGGCGAGGTTAGTCCCAAACATCTTAAATCTGTATGGAGGTGGGAGTGGAATGGGGGGGTTGGACGTGCCTAAATGGTGCTCCTGCTATCTGGAAATTGACTGCTGTGACCCCAAAAGTTACCAGGTATGTAAGTAATGCACTGCTTCCCTGGATTGCCAAGTCACTTTCTTCCGGGGCAGGGAGAGCTGCATTTTCCCATACCTACTGCCCTCACGGCTCATTCAAGGCTATCTGGGCTAGCCATGCCCTTGTGTGACTAGCTATACCTCTTTACATGGCTATCCCTGCCCATTGCATAGCAAGCCACACCTGCACACACATCACCAGAAGAGGTAGAGCTGTATGTGGCCCAACCTGGAAAGTTCAGAGAAGCCTCATGTTGCCTTAGCATAGGTATACTTTTAAAATGTATTTGGTACCGTTCCCAGTTACTATGTTTTATAAGTTGTTTAATTACAAAACATTTTAATATTATCTTTCCCAGACTTCTCTTTCTGATTCTGACATATTCCTACACATTGCAAGCCCACAGACACCATATAGCCAATGCAAATTACCATAGGAGCACCTGCAACTAAGCCAGGATTTGTGCAGTAATTAAAAGGATTGACACAATGTATGGGTCAATTGGAGAAAAGCTGCGGATTTATGTCTCAACCTGTGGTTTATATCATTATCTCTTGATTTATGGGATCTGGTAGAAAACCTGCTACTACAGGTAATTGTTGGATGCAAGATTGATAATGTGTGCATTTGTTTATAAGGTCTATTTCTACTGGTATTCAGTAAGAAGGAAAGGACAAGAGGGTTTAACCGGGATATAAATGAAAAGTGTAGCATTAAAGGGGCAGTGATCTATTTTCTGTTTGGTACAGCCAAAGCACATTTCTAACTGATACACTATGGTTTTAAATTAATTTAGTTAATAATATAATAACATAACTGTTCCTTTAACACCATTGATGATCTGTATAGTACGTTTTATGTGTAAAAGTAGCCATCTTGCCATAGTGAAAAAATAATAAGCTTGCAGCTACAGGAAAATAGATACTATAGGTAGTTGCTTGTATCTTGTATATTTGTAGATGTCAGTACGTGTGTATTTATTTATGAGGAAATGTCACTATAGGAATGCAAGTGTTTCTGCCTATTATATACCCTCCTAACATTTTTGATGGCCATATAAAAAACACCTGTGCTGGGGGATGACAGCTAGAGATGCACTGGTGCAGGGGCAGAGTAGGGAATGGCCATGGCTGGAGGCAGTAGTCATTGTGGTCAAGGACAATGTAACCTGCCCACCTTACCCGAAGAGCCACCAACACTGGACTGTCCCGTCAAAACCAGGGCGGTTGAGAATGTATGGTACATTCTGCTTTTTTTTGTATGTCAAGTGTAGCAACACAAGGACAATATCTCTGCTTCCACTGATGAGTACCTCGTTATGTGTGGCATGTTATAACTTCCACACAGCTGTTTTGGAACAATACATGCTTTGCATGATGGTGTCTCTAAATTTGGGGTGAGCTTTCCCTTAAAGTGACAGTTTAATGTTTCTGACAGCATCATTCAGAAACTACATCATTATGATCAGTCTGCACACAGCATGAAGGAAGAGAGACATGTTACTTCTGCAGGTGGGTGGTGTGGGTTGCCGCTGTTTGGGGGCACTGCCAAACTGCTTGGTGAGAAAGATAGCACTGAAAAGCTGTTTAGGGCACAGAGAAGCTGCTTGGTGGCAAAGATGACATATGTATACTCATTGGGAGCACTGCCAAGCTTTTGGGGGCACTGGAAGCTTCGGGTGGAAAAGATTCCACAGTCAGGCTGTTTCGGGCACTGGCAAGCTGTTTGTGGCTAGAATTGCTGTTTGCGGGCACAGATGGCACAAAACAGCTGTTTAGGGGCCAAAGCTGGCACTGTGGGCAGACGTTTGCTTGGCTGAAGTTGGGGGGGGGGGGGCAGGGAAATTTTCACAGCGGCCTGTGATTTTGTGTTATGCCCAATAGGATAATAGCAGGGTTTGGTGGTGGTAGAGCTTTACTTAGCCCAGGTGGGGATTTATCTTGTTGCATTACTACTCCCTAGGCAAATCAGGTCATGCTACTGCCAGAGCCTTTAGCTTGTGTGCTTAGGGATGTGCAGTAACAGATACAAGACTGATTTGGATTTCAAGTAAGCAGTACTCTATAAAAAAATAAAACAACAAGTGTGATGTGGTCATGTTCTATAATATATCCCTCTTAGTCTCCCATGGTCTCTTCTGTTTATTTCCAGATTCCTGTGTCCTCAGATAGTTCAGAGCTGCTGGTTTCACTTCCTGTAGGTTAGAGTGATGTCACCATTTAATGACATCAAAGTCCAGAGGTTATGCTGTCCGATGTTTGTAAGAGCAGATGGTAAGTAATTGTTAATCTACGTATCAACTGCAAATTCACTTTCCATACAGAGCTCATGCTGTGCGCCAGTGTGGCATCTAGAATGTGCAGCTGAAAAATGAACCCTGTTTTAATACAAATTGTATGGTATTGTTCTGAAATTAATCTGACGCTGAAACTGACACTCAAACTATTTTCTAAGTGAGGGTAACATACAAAATTACCAGAAGTTAATTGTTACAGTAACCATATTGTATAGTTGCAGTATGTATGTCATGTCTCATGACTCAGTGTTTATTTTGTATTTTGATTTATATTCGGTTTGCTATCATGTGATTTGTCCCTGCTGGGCTCCCTTAGTCAGGTTGTATTGGGCTAGCCCCTCCCCTTTCCTGCCTGCTGAACATTGTGTGAGTGCTGCTGAAATTCAGACTTAGCAGTTGGTCTCAGGAACCCATATCTCACAGCTTTGTTAGTGAGGCAGAATAATGTATGTAAACAGCGAGCATAATTTAGTGTTACATAAAGTTGTACAGTTTATTATTTCTTTATCTTTTTATCTGTATTTCATTTCATCAAGAGAGAAGTCAGGAGAGAGAGAGGGGGGTGCTCAGTTTTATCCCACTTCCTCAGCCTCCCTTGAAGTGGGATAAAATAAAATCAGAAATGTGCCCACTGTAGAACCCGGTTTGTGTTTACTTATTTATTATTGACTCCACAGGATTTCTAGTTTTCAGGCTGTCTCACCTGGGCTACCATGGCTGCTAAGCTAGAATTCACATCACGAAGATCACCAATTGTCTGCACTGCAGGATGCGTGGCATCCAGTCAACCACTTGCAACAAACATCGGCTTAGGTATTGCTATATATAATATATATATATATATATATATATATAATGTCCTTCAGAAACCAATATGTCCTGATTGGTCTTTTAAAAAAAAAAGCCTGCTTTACTACAAAGGCTGGCGCTAACATATAGGTGACCTGGTTGCTAAGCCGGTGGGTCATGCACCTACACTTGTGTCTCCATGCAAGTGCCTGTAAGATTTTTTACCTAGGGACCTATAAACTTGGGGGGCAAAATACTGATTTAGTAATTAGCACTAAATGGGGGGTGGTATAGCGGATTTAGTATTAGGTACTGTTTTTTTTCCTTAAATAGGCTTGATAGAATCCATTGAAATTCACCTTGTTATCTTCAGATATGCTATTATTTAATTTCATATTTTCCCTTAATACTAAGAATGTTCATTTGTGTTTTTATTGTTCTCTGTCCTTCTTTATGCAAAGTTATCAAATTACTAATTTGCCTCAGATATTGATGCTAATGCATTGAAAGTATGCAGTTTTATGTGTCATGAATATTGTGGTAGGCAATGTTATCAGTTGAATGTAACTAATTTACCAGTTGCACGTACAAAGCTTACGTTACTTGTCACGTGTCATCTGGTCATGTCATGGCATTAAATAAGCTTAGAAACTCATCAAAGGTCACTTTATTCACGTAAAAGGTGTTGCTGTAATGCCTCAATGTCGAGGCATTCAGTAACACCAAAATATGCTCAAGGGACCAGGGAAAGGCTGGCAGCCTAAGGCCTGGGGGCAAGTCTAATCAAGTGGCCCATTACGCCACCGAATCAGCCCACCATCCATGACCATCTTTCCTTGATTTTCTAACGCATATTTATATAATGTGATGGGATTGAGAGTACATCAGTACACTAAAAAAAAAAGTCATCATACATGGGACGCCACAACTTAGTGCCACTAATCTTTTTTAATAAGATATGCAGAAACAGAGTAAATAACACAAAATCTTTACTTTTCCTCTCACTGACTTCTGGGCCTAGAAAGTGACTACAAATTCAGGAGGGAGTTTTATCTCTGGATAATAATTGTTCATTATATTTCTACAGTAAGTAAAGTGCCAGAAAACAGATGACTAAATACACACCAGGACAGGCTCTGCCTCACTGACACCCAAACACACACACCAGGACAGGCTTTGTCACATTGACACCCACATCTGGATGGGCTAAACTACAACAATAAAAAAGTATTTTCCACACTGCTTTGACATTGCCCCCCCTTTGCATCTGCCCCCTTCTATATCGCCCTTCAACCAGCACTATGTGTATGTATGCCCCCAGCCTGCCCCTTGCTTTCTTATCGATTTATGTGATGCTCCCAGCCAGCATCCCATTGGGAATGCATCCACAGGATCTGCCCAACACCCAGATTGGACGTGCCACCTGCCTGTGGCATCCTAGCCCCAGACAGCCTGCCTGTGGCATCCTAGCCCCAGACAGCCTGCCTGTGGCATCCTAGCCCCAGACAGCCTCCCTGTACGATGCTTAAAATGGCAAAACAGAAAAATGCACACCTCCCAAGTGTGGCCTTTTAGCTCCCAAACTACCCAACAAACTCATGTATGGGTGGCATCACGATACTCAGGAGATGTTGCGGAACACATACCGGGGTGGTTGTTAGAAGTGACATATACTAGGGGCTGTAAATTTATACCTTAAGTACAATTTGTGTGGAAAAAGAACAATATAAATTTCTACCACAAAGGCTGGTAGTAGAATTAGTGCACGGAGAGTGTCACATCAGCACGATGTGAAAGGAGTGAGCTGATTGGAAAAAAGAAGATCAGATCACTCAATGTCCCTCCTTAGTGCAGGCAAAATGGTGAGCTTCTCCTTCTCTTAGTGTAGTTAAAGATGGCAGTTGTGGTGATGAACGAATGAACAAAGATTTTGTTTCTTTGTTATTCCGATGAATGGATGGTAACATTTGTCACGAAAAGGCATTCATCCGAAAATGAATGCGCAAGTCTAGTGATAACAAAAATATCTCCCCTTTCACTATCCAACCAAGTAATATTAAAGAATTACATTGAATCATTACAAATGTTCATTATGGAGAAAGTGAAACAAGGTAACTGATACTTCTAGAAATTAAGAAAGCTTGCAGGTACTTTTTCTGCTTGTTCTTTGGAAGAACTTGCATGATAAAAAAGGTAATGTGTGTGTGTATATATATATATATATATATCATATTATATATATATATATATATTATATATATAATACACCCTGCATTATTGATCGTCTGTTTCATCATTGTTGGTATTTCACAGAGTAGTTTCTGTTTATATAAGAGCAGTCACTTAGGTCAACACTAAAGGGCACTTCATAGAACCATTTGAAAGGGCACTTCCACAGACATGGTAGATTTTCCATAAGTGTTTATAGATTCCTATGTGTGGGAATAAGGTGGCTGTACTTCTATGCTGAATAAAAAAGGGATGGGACGGGATACCAAGACGTGTATAATTAATGTTGATGTGCCACTGTTTTGTTTTTTTTTTAATGGCAACGTATTATGTGTAATATTACAATATAAAATTTGATGAGGAAGAGCCCAACTGACTAAAAAGTGAGGTAGCTGAAGCATTGGCAGAAAATTATAGGTTCCTGGTATACCCATCTACTTTCCGGAGAACTCTGGTCAGAAGTGGTGTTCATGAAAGACTTGCATCGGAAAAGCCATACTTCTGACGTGGAAACAAGGCTAGGCAACTACTCATGAAGACACAGGAACTGGGGTGAAATATTTGGCTGTAGCAGAAGGAATTTTGTCTGCCGAAGGGCTAGGGAGCAGTACAAGAATGAGTGTGTCACATGTTCCCTTCAGGTCCTGGGCACCCACAAGCATCCATCCCTTACCTCTGCCCTGCATGCTGAGGATCCGCTCTGTGCATGGCTCTGGCTTTCTTTAAGGATTTCCAGGGAGCGTGTTCCCATTACGTGATTGGCGGGGAAGTCTCAATTAGGCGCTGGATTTAAAAACCTGGAAGTCCTTTCCACTGATACCCTGGTGAGGTCTTTGTTATTGTGTATCCTGTTTGGAGCTACTTTGCTGTATATTGATTTGTGCTAGTTTTTGTCCTTCCTTTGTCTGGCGAATCTGTACCTCACATTCTGTACTGTGTATGGACCCTGCTTGTCTGCCTGCCAGCACCTTGTGTGAACCCTCGGCTTGTCTACCTCTACGTATCTGGTAATCGGTTTGGTATTTTTCGCTGTTCGTGGGAAGTGAATCGTGCCCTAAACCAAAGTTCTCTGCTACAGTATATTTCCTGATCTGCCTGCCTACTCCAGGACTACTATCTATATTAACCTTATCCGGGGCCTCCTCACTGTTGGGATTTACCAAGCCCCGTTTTCTTCCTTGGGGTATCTACCCCTTGCTGCAGCTTTACTGGGTGAAGATATTCTGCGGTGAGTGCTCCGGTGTCGCGTGACAGACTGTATGCAGTACACTTGTGGAAATAGACCAAAAAAGATTTTTACTATTTTTTCCTTTTCTTTTATCTACAATGAATTTGGTTTCCTGCCATTCGTTTTGGACAAGCATCGGGGGACTTTATACAATAGGAAATAAAATGTGTTGTTCTGGAAGCTGCACCATTTTCTGTAAATTCACTGTGATATCAGAGGCCAGAACACTGAAGAAAGAGAAGCTTTTATGCACCTCTCTTTCTGCAAATCTATCTACGTAATTCTGGCCTCTGTGTGCACTCCTACAAAACTTCCGCCACTTTGGGGAGAGGGTGTGCCCAGAGGCTCAGCCATTTTCTAGAAGTTCACCAGGAGGCCATGTCCACAAAGAAGTGGACATAGAAAGAACACAAGGAGCAACGGACGTTGAAAAAAGAAGATGCAAGTTAAGACGCTGTGTGGCCAGAAGACAGGGACACACAAAAGGTCTTTGGATAAGATAAGAACCAACGACATTGAAATGTAAATCCACAGCTCTTTTCTGTGCTTTCTTAGTTTTGTTAGGGTTCCGTTTTTTTTAGATTTGTATGAATTGTCGAAATTGGCAAATTTTGTTAAAATTGAAATTTGTACGAATCTGAATACTGTATATACACCAATTAAAAATCTATTCAAAAGAGAAAAATGCATATCTCCTATCTGTTTGTTTAAACAAAGTGTCTGTCACACAAATCAAATGTTAAATACTACAAAAGACAAAAAGAATAAATATTATCATGTTCATATGGCTTCAATAGTAGAATAGCTTGTTTCTTTTCCGTTTTTCCAATACTTCTAAAGATAAGGCTGGTAATGCTGCAGATGCAGCGGTGGCTGTGGCTGCAGCGCTGAATCTCACAGAACCTTGTAGCACTGGGATTGGTGGGGACTGCTTCTGTCTCTATTACAAAGCTGAAACCAAACAGGTCTATGGACTTAATGGAAGGTATGATTCAAAAATGAAATGTACCTTTTTTTGTTTCACGTACTTTGCTTTCTAAAGATATTTTGTTTCATAAACTGTAATAGAAATCTGACTGTTACCGATCTACTACTCTATCTGTAACCACCTTAAAGATGGCAGCTGTATTGTAGCAATAGCTGGCTGCTACCTTTTCCTATTAAGCATAACTAATAATATATTAGTTTAATAATAAAAAAATATAAAATTATTAATATATTTAAGAGTATTTTAAGTTGTGTGCTACAAGTCTTTCTCTGTTATCTCTGTACAGTGGCAGGAGTCCAAGGGCACTAAATATTGATCTGCTAAAAGGGCAAGGTTTTGATGAAGAAAACCCTCTCCCTCCTACCCATGCTCACAATGTCACAGTGCCGGGTGCGGCAGCTGCCTGGGTTGACACTGTTTCTCTGTTTGGAAGTAAAAAGGTACCGTCATATTTGACATAGTAAACTGCTTAGTTACAAAAATAGGCATATTCTCCTAATCCCTCTGCAGCATGTAGTCTTATCTGATTTTAGCTGAAACCACTTACCTAAAGATGAATAAAAACAAAATCAATATACGATTAGATTGTGTTTTTTCAAGATCATTGGTACATAATGGAGGAACAGCAGTGTCTTTTTTTTAGGAATTCAAAAAAGTTACAATATATAGGCAGTTACAAGATATATCACTGAACATGGCTCACTCAGTGCTCAATCATATTTTCAAATAAAGTTCAGAAGTTTCTTTCCTGTGCTATTTTCAAAATGTCCATCAAATCTAAACTAAAAAAAAATACAGTTCATACTTCAATGATCATGTCTAAGGCTTGCTTGTCTTTCAAACTGTATCATTTTGTTATAAATCTGATTGTTACATCTAATGCTGCCCAGTAGAACTATACTTGAAAATATAATAGTCTCGTATATAGACTAATGTAGCAAACCAGCCAAGATTCGCAACCTACCAAGTTGACAACAGTTTCCATATATTTCAGGCAGCTATTTGCATTTTCATGGTGATCCATGAAATACCACGTGACATTTTGGGGGCCAGTTTCTGGTTTAGTGGATTTTTTTAAAATTAGGTTTAGATCTGCACTTGAATTTCATAAAAAAACACATTATTGATTGTCAATTGTGGATTATTTATAGCTCAGCCTTGGAGACATTTTACAACCCGCCATAGAATTGGCTGAAAATGGCTTCCCGGTGTCTGAAATAACGGCTTACTCATGGCAATCCCAAGCCTCCTTGCTTCAGGCTCCACATAACAAGCATGGGGCAGAGCTGCTTATCAATGGACAGACCCCAAAACATGGGCAAATTTTTAAAAACCCCTATCTGGCAAACACATTTAAGGTATGTACTTGAACTGAGCTAGGAACAGTTGCATGTGTTTGTACTGTGCTGTGAAACTTATGTATACTGATTTTTGTGCGTTTCATGGTATGATGAAGTTCAGATGTTTAGAGGTTGCTGACCTTTTTACATTTCAGTGCTTTAAATATTAAATATTTGTATGCAAAATGTACACCACAATTCCGACTTAATGGTTATATGGGCACTCCCTGAGTCAACCATTGAGCTGGATTAAAATACAGACTAGGGATAGGATGTTCATTTTATCCAATCTGTCTTCAGATAACGCACCTTCTAGGCCTGTCTGTGCTTTATTTATTTCATTTCATTTTTGTGTATTTAGTGAAGGCCGCTGAGGCACTTAATGGTTCTTGCAAAATAGGAAGGGAGGGATAGATGTTATCATTCTTGCTGAATAATGAGGAAGGAGGTAGGTAATCGAATGCGGCATATGGAGGCAGGACTATAAAGAAAAAAACAAAAACATGTGACTAGTGTGGAAAACAGGGGTGGTGGTGATTGATTCGGGTGGGTATGTAAGTGGGGATGTCTGGGGTTAGGTATTAGTCAGCATATGACACTTAGGTGAAGCTTAATGGATATAATTTCCAGTCTCGCCTACTTGGTCCCATTGCCTAGACAGGCATCTAGTTTAGAATGTGAGAAATCCATCCCTGGACGAGCCCCCAATTAAGTTATAATTTCAATTATAAGAATCCCAAAACAATTTGATCATGAATAAACAAAGAGCTTTTAAATGTTTTATTCCTATGTATAAGGAATCCAAAATAGATACGATTTGAAGTCAAGCATTAGCAGGTCCTCTGCTATACACCGTGGGTGGTGTTACCTGCTTTCATATATAAAGTGTTTCTGTAGACTTATGTGTATGCATGTAAATGTTTAATGGAATAATTCTCATATATATGTATATATATATTATATATATATATATATCATTAGTGACTTCTATTTTGTACAATCAAACATTTCATTGAAAAGTATTTGAGTACATAAGTTATCTAAAAAGCAGGAATGTGATCATATATTTGCTTAGAGATAAGTGGTGCTCATCTGTCTCTGCACGTTCCAGAATTATGTTAAGAATTCCCCGCTTGGTTGTTTAATCAGAGGTATTTCACTGATTCACTGAGATGAAAGAAATGTTCTTATATTAAAGGGAAATTCACAGCTTCACTAAAGTTATTCATTAAAACTACATATAGCCTCTGCTTTTTGGTTGTCAAGCTGGGCAGTTTTCAGGATATTTAGATGAAAATGCTAACCTAATACAAGATTATCTAATCCGTTTTGTGAAATGTTCTCACTTCTCTTTACCACACCCTTGCAAAGGTTGTATAAACCAATTAACATCAACCTAATAACAGGGCAGGGATAAGTTAATGGGGTGGAAAAATATGTATGTAGATCCAGAGACATCAAACGTCAGATGCATCTTGTCAAGTTGTTTAAGTTTTTTCCTAATTATGGATTTTTTCGTTGAAGGTCACTTGGCGTCCCTGGCCTCAGAAGTCTCAATACAATATATTCATTTTTAATATAATGCATACAGTTACATGGCTTTAGTTAGTTGAAATATACTGGTATGTCAAATATAGAATCTGGAAAATGTGAGAGATATGGCATTTTTGCACTAAAAGTTGGCTTGGGTTGTCCCTTTGTGATAAGAAAAATAAAATGTGCATAAGTGACCAACACCAAAGACTGATTGAGGTTGTTGTCTACATTAGGAAAAATGGACAGAATTGATGGCCCACTGTTCTTGTCTGCTGTCAAATTCTTTGTGAAATACAAAAAGCTAAAACAAGTCAATACACTGGCTGAATTATTCTTTGGATTGAGTATGTTCTCCGCAAAACAGAGTTCTGTATCATAATGATTGCAGCGAATTACCTTACAACTGTAAATTAATAGTTATAATTGAATATACTCATTCTAAAAGATCAACTCACAGCATATATTTACATACATGTGTCTATATGTTAGAATATTAACCTATGCGTATGATGATTCTTTGTCACAAGATTGACAGGAGTATATACCAAACATATATTTCACTATGTTAAATCATCTCTGCAGTATAAAGAAACATTTTGATATACTAAAATATATATCTTTCATGTCCTATCAACTATTAAACATATTCTGCTGTGCTGCTGCCTTTTCGTCCTTTTTTAATAAAAGTGGTTCTCCTCTTATAGGTCGGAGATTGGGGAGAAGTTAAGTTAGGTCAGGCCACTGATTCAGTCCTGTTGACTTAAAGTAGCCCCCCTTACGTGAAACTAAACTGCATGAGTAGACAGCAGCCACGGGTAGAGAGCGAGTAGTGATTCTAAAAGCTGAGAAGGTTAAGAAGGTTAAATTCTCTCTTTTATTGTTCACTACCTTGGCACTCAATTAATTAATACGCTGTGACCTGACCCAAATTTAGCATGAGAATGTTAAATACTCCATGTGTGAATTTATGAGGTGTACTGCATTGTCTATTAAATACATTACAATCCTTATGCATTGTGAATAAATGCATTGCTTAACATTACTAATGCTTTTGTCAGCAGAATGCATTTTTGATGCATACTTTTGTTCTTTAAGTAGCATTTAATGAGCTATACTGTATACATTAATCCTGGCCATCCCTAGTCACCAATTAAAAATATTTAATTCAAAGGACAATCCACTGACCCATACAGCCCTACCAACAAAGCCTGCATGTTAAAGTACTTTGTAAATTTTTTAATATAGAAAGAGATAAGGAACGAAATTACCTGGTGAAAACACTGCAGGTCCAGAGCCAGGGTTGGAGTCTCTAGTTGAAGTTGGTACCCTTTATTGGGCTGGGATGTAAAGCTACTTAAGCTTTCTGGACCTTAAATATTTGCACCTGAAAAATAGCTTTCTGAGTTCCTGAACACCTATGTAACAACATCTTTTTCTAGGTTGGCTCAGTGAAAGATATCAACTTCAACCGAAGACCATATTCAAATCAATGAGAGTGCTTTCTGCACATGAACTCGGGAAGTGTCTTATTAGACCCCCTGGAACTCTCATGTGAGGCGGTGTTACAGCCTTA
The DNA here is from genome assembly GCA_009364415.1 of Spea multiplicata. NCBI lineage: Eukaryota > Metazoa > Chordata > Amphibia > Anura > Pelobatidae > Spea > Spea multiplicata. The sequence continues at coordinate 4,269 of VKOC01008811.1, read as the reverse complement.
TCATTTATGTTGTTTTTTTTTTGTTTTTTTTTTCTTTTTAGAAAAAAAACAAAACTGTTATCGTTTATATTCTTTTATCAAATAAAATAAATACAAGTAAGCAAATAGAACAGATTCACAAATTATAAGCCCTCCCAGCCCTCTCCCTGTGTCTGCAAGGGAAAAAAAATACAAAAATAAATAAAAATGAATATATATACATATCACCATAGGCCCCAAGTGACTTGGAAGTCCCTCATTTTCTTTTTGGATTCTCACTAATCCTCACCAAACTGTTCTACATCACCTAGTATTACAACCTTTGGATCTATTACCCCATTACAATTATATTTATTTTTCAAAAAATTAAATATATCAACCCAAAAATTTTTTATCATGTCGCATTGCCACCATAAGTGCAATGTACCCGCGTTAAGGACCCCACATCTGGGACAATCTGAGTTGTCTCTACAATTCACCTTCCATAGCTGATGCGGAGAGTAATATAGCCGATAAATAATTTTGAGTTGGTGAATTGGTATTGTTTATTTACCGTGCAACACCCTGTGTTAATTAGAATACGGTTCCATGAGGCCTCATCAATAGCTCCAATCTCCTCTTCCCACCTCCTTTTAATCTTATCTTGGAACCTTATATCCATTTCTCCAAGCAGTATTTTATAAATAATACTAAGTGTCTTTTTCCCTGTAGTCCTTTTCTGTAAAAATTCAAACAAATCGTGTGTCTCAAGTACAAAAAACTTCGTATTTTCCGTGTAGTTACATGCGTGTAGTAATTGATTGTACCAGAATTTATGGCCATTATCCAAGCCATATTCAAGTTTAAGATCATCAAAATCCTTAATATGGCCAGTTGAAAACAACTGACCAACAAAATTAATACCTTTTTTAATCCAAAAATCTCTCCCTAAACCCTTGTGGAACTCCTTAAATTTTAAATTGTGCCAGATAGCGTGTATGGGATAGACTTCCCTCAATTTTACAAATACGTTTCGTTTCTTGCCATACTTTCCTATATAACTTAAACAAAATTATGTAATCAACCTCCCCTTCCGCTTGTAAATCTGTCTCCAACATTTCAATGGGGTTAGAAGTCCCACTAGTTTCTAAAAGAAACCGTGTCAGTCTTCCATATCCGTATAACCTCAAATTCTGAATCTTCGTAGCTAGAAAATATAATTTGAAATCATTTATGTTAATTAAACAGAAAATAGCCAAAAATCTAGGTTTCACGTACAAACAACAAATTGTTGTTAAGAGTGTTTTGTTGACCTATTTTTATCTGAAAATTAGTTTTATAGTTGTTCCTGATAATATATGAAGGCAGCAACTTGTGACACCAATAAAAATAATCTGGTAGGCATGTCACGTGCTCCTCACTTTTCCTTTATCAGGAAACTCTTTTTAATGAGTATATAAGTCAAGGACTATTCTCTTTGTTAATGGATGGAAAAACGTGCATGATGACTGTGACTAGCTTTCAGTAAAGAATATTAGTGCCTGTATTCTATTTTTAGGCATAATCTTCCCATTATGCTGTCACACCAGTATCTATTTAAAGCACAGAGTGGAATGATATAATTACTGCATAGACACACCAGTGACATCACTCTTTCTACACCAAAATAATGATCACTTAATTCTCCTATGTCATCAATGCCCCAATAAAAATCCTTCACTGATGATATCAGATATACAACAGTATATTAATAAAGGTAGATTAAGTGATGATCATTATAGCCACAGAAATAGGTAATACATTCTTTAAAAAGGCAACATTTTAACCACTCTCCAAAATATATACTGTGACATGTGTTCGATATATAGACTGTTTCAGCTGCTGCTGATCCATCTTTCTTCTTGACCTCTTGATTTTTTATATATTGGTTACTGCTCCTATTTTCTGTGATACCTAAGAAAGACAAACCTTACCTGTGTTTTTTGATGGCGAATATAAGCATATTTATAGAGCCGTGCCACAATATCAGCAAAAAGAATGATATTCAAGCCGTGAAGCACATTAAATATATGCTTCTTTTGAAGGGCTGTGTGTGGCTAGCTCAACTGCAAGCTTTAATCTAACTTGTGTGTATTTCAAACTGCCTGATACTGATTTTACACAAAGGAACACATTATCTAATTTCCCAATTTAGCAGAAGAAATACAATCCATTTCAAATCAGATTTAACAGAATTTAGAACATAATCTTGGCTGTAGAAATTCAAATACAGATGTGTCCATCAATATAACATTAAAATACTAAATACACAAATACAACAGGTGACTGTGTTCTCGCTTCATAATGTTGCAGGTCTTGTCTAAATTCGGTAAGGAAGGATTCTATAAGGGTCGGATTGCTGAAGCCATTGTACAAGCTGTGAAGGACAATGGTGGGGTTATGGAATTAGAAGACTTGGCCAGCCATGTGACTGAGGAAGTGCATCCTATATGCACCACCTACAGGACGGTAACAAATATTCATATATTGTTTCTTTTGCTTCCTTCATTCTGTATATTTCAGAGACCAAAAATGCCTGGAGTATATGATTTTTCTAAACAATAGTATTAGTTTAGCATAGCCAAGATAGGTAGCAAGAAATGCATTTTTCATTGGTGTTGCCTGGAATATAGATTTAAATTAAAGAATAAAGTTGTCATTTTTATTAATAATTATATATCAATGTGTACTTTAATTTCGATTTTTATAAGGGGCAGACATCCAGATAAAGAAATAAAGAAGTAGAAAATCACCAAACATTGCTACAAAAGCTTAGATCAGGCATGTCCAAAGTCCATCCAAAGTCCATCCCGAGGGCCAATTGCGGCCCGCGTTCCGAGGGCCAATTGCGGCCCGCGTTCCGGACTGATAAGGCCCCCCCCGTGTAAGTTGCCCAAATATAGATCTGTTTTTTATATTAAAGGCAGAGTGATTTAACACCTGTTTAGATTTGTCATCCAAGTCACAAAATGAAAAGTATGCAGTTTCAATAAACTTTGCATAAAATTTGCATGTAATTTTAATGGTTCAAAGAATGTCAGGCAAAATAGTTGGCCCTCGCACATGTTCACTTCATCAAATCTGGCACTCTTCGAAAAAGGTTTGGACATGCCTGCCTTAGATGCTGTAAGTGTCTTGTGCACCTTGGCATCACTAGCAGCTAGCAGGACTGTCTATGTAGATGCAGTGAAGGGAGGGTTAGGTGGTCCTATACCACCACCAAGGGGAGATTACGAGGATCTGGGATTGAGCAGATGCTAACTGATTTAAAATGTATTTGACCAGATAAGTAAGAAAAGAAGCACACTACTGCCAAGTTCTTTACAGGCATCGATGAGGCAAACTGTGGTAGGTGATGAACCCTCATCACTATCTTTCTTGACAGTTCCAGGAGTCTGGGGTGAGAGGCAAGACATTGGGAATGTATGTGACCAGTAGCAGAGTTGCATGTACCCCAATAATTAATGTATGTTTCTATTATCTATCGACTCCTTTAACAGACGTTGAAGAACCCCCAAGGTTTTCATGTGAAAATAACTATACTACAAAATATATCTATCTGTAGAAAAGCAGCTTCGTACATAGTCATGTGTACCTTCCAGCATGTTCTGTCTTTGTCATACTATTCACTAATGCTTTTCTATATGACCTGCTCTCCACCCTGTCTCAAGCAGCACACCTTCTCTGTTATGCCAATACAAGCCAAGTTTGACATTTACTATCTAGGATTACTAGGATTTTATTTTTAACAGTTCTATTTGAATGCACCAAAACGTTCCATACCAGACATTTCCATTTTTATTTACAGGATGTTCACCTTTGAGTGTAGAATTGTCTTGTGTGCTTTTAAAACTTTATGTAAGCTGAAATCACACCCTTCTCCTGTTCTGCTGCCAGTATTATTTATTCCACACTCCTTAAACCACACCTAATGCCTGAATCTGTTCCACGCAATCCTCTCCACCGACAGGGCGGTCAAGCACCCATTGAGCAACATCGAAGGGGAATGTAGCAAAGATGTTGTGGTCATAATGAATTCACTGGAAACTCTTTCCATACCACAGCTTACTGTGAATAAAAAACACATGATCAAGGTATTGATTTACGTACAGATGACGTGAGTCAGAGTATCACATCTAGATCTAAAATTGTAATGTTAGAATCAAGGTAATAATTTGGGAGACACGCCTATATTATTAAGTCTCTTAGTTTCACATTAAAACTATTTACCAGGGAACAAGTTTTCACCAGGAGTATATAAATGTGAACAGG
>VKOC01008810.1:0-10762 GCA_009364415.1 Spea multiplicata | reverse complement strand
CCACCTTACGGGGATGCGAAAAAAGTTCGACAGCCCCCCCCCAACGTAGAAAGGGAATTCTTATCTACACAGCCCTCACCTGCGCAGTAATGCCCCGGGGCACAAAATCACAGCAAAGCAGCAAAGCTACCATTGGCAAAATCTCAGATCCATTTTAACCCCTTACTCTCCACCCCCCCCATCACATAGATGGTTGACACTCAATAGATGCCCGCGTCGGCCATGCGGGTTACCGTGTATCCAACAGGTTCATACCTTGGCTGTGTGTCTCACGGGGGAGGATTGTGTGGCGTCGCTTTGTTGTCGAGGAGGTTTGGTTGTTTTGTGCTGGGGAAGGGTAGTGTTATGCCATGTCTGGAATGTGGGAATTTGCTGTGAAATAACAAAGTACACATCGCAGGTCCCAACCTGTTCGGGGAGGACCCTCAATCTATACCCCCCCCCACACATCATGTACCGCAGCCTGCGCGGAGGGCACGAGGACTTCGATTAGATTACTTGGCTAGGAACAGCGCCACGGAATATGAGGGCGATACATAAATACCTTATTATTATTATTATGAATTGATTTTTGCTCGTAGGAGCTTACAATCTACTCCCGAACCCGACTTACATCAGCTCTCAGGAACTAGGAGCAGCGCAGAGAAAAGTTAAAGCACCCAACACTCCCGACGCCTGTAGGTCTCTACGGGGGGCTGTTTGTGAATTGGGCGGAATCAGAATTTAGTGAATCTACGGAAGGGCCTTCGGCTCCAATGAGAATCCGGCAACAGAATCCGGGGCCCCTGGCAAGCTGCGCTGAGGGCCCCCTCTCCTCTCCATCTATGTTAATAAACAGGTTGAACAGACATGAGACCCAGGGGCCCCTCTGCATCCTACAAAGAGTTTTGGTCCTTGTGAGGGTCCGTACTTTTCAGGTGTCCAGGAGAGGCGGGAAAGGGCGGGGCTGACCTGGAAAGTGGGTGGTGCTTGGGGGGGGGCATAGCCAGCCACCTGCCTCGCCCAAAGAGGCAATTTTTCGACTAGGGGGGCAACGTGGAGGTCTGTGCTGCAACACAGAGTGTTGGTTCCATGGTATGACCTTTCAGCAGAGGTGGTATGAGTCATGGCTTTAGGTGATGTCAAACTGTACGCATCACACAATGCATTGTCTCCGTTTTCTTGTGCCTCGGGGCACACTTGCTGTGTGTTACAAAAGCTGCTTTCTTTTCTCTAGGGTGGGGCGAGGAGGAATAAATGCCCCGACTTGGGAATTTGCCATCATTTAAGACAAAAACAGAGTTGGGGTTACATAGAAAAAAAAAAAAAAGTGATTCCGGTGCAAAAGTTTGAAAAGCGTCTTGTTGCTATAACAACTGACGGAATATTCCTGGTGAGTGGATCTTTCCACTGGTTGCTATGGTGATAAGATCACTTTTTAATTAATCCCAGATCCTCATTTATACACAGCTTCGTGTTTATTAATGGCGGGTACGGTATCCACTACTCCTTCAGCCCAGGCCATTGACAAGCTGGAAGTTAACGACGCTGCATTGCGATGACATCAAATATTGAAATTGATACAATGTATGATGTCATCGCTTACAGGTGCAGACAGAAAACCCGGCAGCCAATCAAACGGCGCCGCCATATGCCATAGCGCTGTACAACGGGTAAACAGGACGTAACAAGTAGCGTATCACATAGCAATTTGGACTTGTCCAAAGAGCTTACAATCTAAACCAAGATCCAAATGATACCGGTGACTTCCTGAAACACACGGCCAACATTCCCGTCAGCTGCATTCCAGTCCTGATTATAACCTGTATGTGTAATAAGGTATATACGGTATATATATATGTTTATAGCAATATGTGCTTGGTTATTTTTGGGGTGAAATCCTGCCTTTTTATAGGCAGCGTAATGCGTTGCTTGTAAAGCCCGTTGTACTGCGCTGCGGAATATGACGGCGCTATATAAATCCATAGGTAATAATAAATGCATGTTGCCATGGCTCCCTGCTCCGAATGCCCCTATGTATAGGGATAGAAACTCATTAAAGACGGTGTCTGCAGCCAATAAGATCGCCTGGATAGACCGTGGCGCAGCAGATCCGCCTTATCGCTGAGGCTCGGGGGACTTGGTACGTATGTAAGCAGATCAGACCCATGCAGCCCCGGCTAGTCTGCCCCTAGGCGATAACGTTAAAGCGAACCTCCAAACACATAAATACCATATATATCCCATGCATGTTTAAATCCCCTCGCTGTATTACCACTTCTGCTGGGAGGCAGTTCCACTCATCTACCACTCAAGTTAAGTGTTCTACCACCAGCTGTATTCACGACACCTGGACGTTCTATACAGAGCGTAGTCTTTGCCGCCGCTGCGTTGGGGTGGTGTCCCACCCTATAGGTGCTGGATGGTGGTGTCCCACCCTATAGGTGCTGGATGGAGGTGATAGGAGCTGCAATCCCAAACCTGCCCGGTCCGCACACCAAATTCCACCCTCAGAGTAACGTCAGCAAACATAACACCCGTCTATCACGTCACCGCCCGGCCCCCGACCACAACCCTATAGATATGCATTCTATACGTTACCGCCACCTCTCCTGGATACCATCCCGTTATTTATCTTATATACAGGATCCGACTGATTAACCCTTTCCCTCCCCCAGTGCTATAGAACATATACATTGTGACATATATATATACCGTATATACCCCATCACTCATACCCCCTGCCCATTAATGTATATGCCAGCTCCCCACCCTTCCCAATGCAGCCAATGTATATAATCAGTGCCCATCACCATGTGTAATGAATTATGATGTCATATATATGATGCATTTACATGATCATTTCTATAGGATTCCCTATACTGCTCTCTATACGGATCCCGGGCTGTTCCTTGGATTTTCTGTGGCAGAAGGGACCCCCGGCAGTGAAAGGGTTTCTGTGCCCCCTCCCCCGGTCGGTGTGGCAGACCCCCCCCGTGTATGTTCTCGGGGTATGGGATACATTGTTACCCTGAGTGTGTCAGTGAGTGTGGCCCCTCTTGCGGCAGAGAGGTGGGTCACTCCTTGAGTGTGAGTGGAGCGCTCTCTGATAGAGTGCTGTGAGAGTGTCTCTTACTGACACAAAGACGTGAGTGTCGCTTGGTGTTAAGGGGCTGCGTGGGTTCTGGCCGGGGGGATCGGTCACGCGGCGTGGGTCACTCACCTGGCAGGAGGGCTAACAGCAGCAGTAAGAGATCCATGAGGGCACTCTGGGCACCCGACGATGAGCGCTGCGGGATGTCTCGGGTGGGGGTGTCCGCTCGGGGATGTCTCGGCAGGTGTCTGGGAGTCTCCGGTGTGGATCAGGTCATCCGGTTTGTGCTGTATCCGCCCCGGTGATTTTGCCCCGTCTGCTATTCCACCTGCCCCCCGGACCACGGAGTCTCTGCGGATCTCTGCACCAGCTCCACCGAGAGAATAAAAGGCACGGAGCGAGAATACCCCCTACGGCCTGAGACACGCCCCCAGTGCCGGGGCACGCCCCATGCTGCTGGAGACACGCCCCATGCTGACTGAGACACACCTTCTACCGCCTGAGACACATCTTACACTGCAGAAGAAACACCGCCCACTGCCTGAGAGACTCCTCCCACGTTAAAACTGACACAGCCACGGCCTGTCAGACACCGCCCACTGTCCAGAATGTTTATTCATGAGGTCCGAGAGACACCGCCCACTGTCCGGGAGACACCGCCCACTGTCCGGAACACAGCTCCCACTGCAGAAGTGACGCCTCCGACGGGAGGTTAGCCGTCTAATCCTTCCTACCGAGACACCCTGACCGGGAAAGAAGACTCCCAGTACCGTGAAAACCAAACCCCATCACTGCCATCCACAGAGACAGCTTTATCACAGAAGTCCCCCCTGTCACTGGAACAGAGGCACACTAATAGTATACTCCTCCCTCTGGAGAACCCTGCCATACCCTCATACCCAGCAAACATTCTGACCTCCTATAAAAGAGGGGCATCAGGGGAGGAAAAAGAGACAGAGAGGTTTCAGTGTAAAAGATAGACTGTCCATCCTAAACAGGGACCTGCCGGTTAATGCCCCGGTACCCACTCCACCGGTGGGTGACTCAGTGGGCACAGGCGGGAAACACAAGCAGGTTAGCAATTTATCACAAGTAAATAAACTATAAATCATAGAAGACAATACGATGTAAGTGTGAGTCTGCCCGATGCAACCTGAGATCAGGTCCAAAAGAGAGACTTGAAGTAAGCTGATTTTCTGTAAAGCGAGGATCGCACGCGTCTATAAAAAGAGCATAAAAAGCTCTAAACGTGGTAAAATCCCATTGGTTTCCATGGCGACTGCTCCACTTTTATAGCCAGGTGCCCTTTTAGTCTGTGGGCTGCAGTCCAGGACGGGGCTTCCCAGCCGCAGAGTAAAGTTAAACAGAGGTGTGCAATGCCGTCCAAAGTCCTCTCTTCCCAGAAGGGTCGCTTGTGTACACAGTGCTGGACGGCCCGCGCAGGCACGCCTGGTTACCGTGTTCTAACGGGACGTGAAATTGTTTCTTATTCTTCCTTTTTACGCTCTTAGTAAATACATTACCGGGTTAAAGATCCGCCGGACCCCATCAGTCTGGGAACTTTCTCAATAAGACTCTTAAAATATTAACCCTTCGTACAGACTCTGGTCTCCATGGAAACCTTGACTTTTCCTTACACCTAATTGAGTCACCTGCATTCAAGCAGGGATATCGACCATAGCACACTGGGAGCAAATGCTTCAATATATGTAGAATATGAAGGAGTGACTTGCTCATCCTGTGACAACCTGTTTGCAACCATTGGACAACACCCCTAGCATTCTCATCCATCAAGTTCTAGTCCATCTTCTAACCCATCAGGTTCTAACCCATCAAGTTCTAACCCATCAGGTTCTAACCCATCAAGTTCTAGTCCGTCTTCTAACCCACCAAGTTCTAACCCATCAAGTTCTAGTCCGTCTTCTAACCCATCAAGTTCTAACCCATCAGGTTCTAGTCCATCTTCTAACCCATCAAGTTCTAGTCCGTCTCTAACCATCAAGTTCTAACCCATCAGGTTCTAGTCCATCTTCTAACCCATCAAGTTCCCATCAAGTTCTAGTCCGTCTTCTAACCCATCAAGTTCTAACCCATCAGGTTCTAGTCCATCTTCTAACCCATCAGGTTCTAACCCATCAAGTTCTAACCCATCAAGTTCTAGTCCATCTTCTAACCCATAAAGGTCTAAACCATAAAGTTCTAACCCATCTTCTTCCCCATAAAGTTGTATATTGGACATACATTTGGTTAGAATGTACACTCTCTGGGACACTCGGAATACTTTTGCGCGCTGTGTGAAGAGGCATCCCTTCTAAAGGCGTTGGTTTGAGAAGTTATGAGGCAATGATTACAATCACGATGTAATTCAGGAGCAGAGCTAAAATCAGGCCATGATGTAAGATGAAGTCACTGAAGCATTTTGACCATTTGATGGACCTCCTGGACTGACTGCATTATCTGTACCGGAAAAGAAATTCAGTCTGAATAATATTTCTATTAGTATTGGGATTTGGTGAGTAACGCAACATACTGCATAATTTGACCCTTTCTGTGCCGTAGGGTTAAAGAGGTACCAATGCATGTTTATAGTATAACGTTCCTGTGGATCTTCTCTCAGCTCTGCCGGGAAACGTCTCTGCGATGTGCTAGGTGCGCCCCCTTGTGGTGTCACCACATACCCCGGCTGGAGCAATCTATTTTTTTTGTTAAATCCAAGTTCTTTTTTTTTTCACTTAAGATGCTGTAAGAAGTTTCCAAGAAAAACTATTATTACTCATAAAATATTTATTATTTCTTAGTAAAATAAGAGAAGACGTAGAGCTGGGTGACAGTTGCCTCGTTCATGCCTGAAAAAGAGCATTATTGCCCCTTAGCAAACATGATGGGTAGATCACAGATTGCACACAATATTTGCGAGGCCAGAATTAGTTCGGCGCAAGCATTTGAAAGAATAACTGGGTTTTGACTCCATGAGAAGAATGTCCCAAATTTGGGGCCAACAGACAGGTCTAGTGGCCACGAGGTAACCCATCAAGTTCTAACCCATCAAGTTCTAACCCATCAAGTTCTAACCAATCAAGTTCTAACCCATCAAGTTCTGGTCCATCTTCTAACCAATCGAGTTCTAACCCATCAGGTTCTAACCCATCAAGTTCTAGTCCATCTTCTAACCCATCAGGTTCTAACCCATCAAGTTCTAGTCCATCTTCTCACCCATAAAGGTCTAACTCATACAGTTCTAACCGATCTTCTGAACCATAAAGTTCTGACCCATTAAGTTCTAACCCATCTTCTTACCCATAAAGTATATTGTACGGCGCGAGTATTTGAAACAATAACTGGGTTTTTTACGCCATTTGAGAAGAATGTCCCAAATTTGGGGCCAACAGACTGGTCCAGTGGCCACGAGGTAATGATGTGTGTCTGCGCCGTCACCAGTGCTCCCCTAGGGACAGCTCTTACGATATAAATCAGCGTCATGACATCATCGTGCTGCCCGGCATACATTTGGCCACCAGGTGGCGCTTCTCACCACCCCATCAGCCCTATAGCGTATCATTGGTGGTAGTAGTTAGTATTGGGGTGTAGTTAGTATACTATGTATCTACAGATGAGAACCTTTCAATTTCATATGTATTTTATGTATATTATATATCAATAATATTGTAACAAAAGGAAATGTTGTGTTTGCATTTTATTTTAACCCCTTAATGGCAAAACTCACAATGCATGGTTTTTAATGGGTTTAAGGACAACGCATTGTCCTTAAGGGGTTAATATCTATGGTTCTGTTTGCTGTGCTTGTTTCCGGATCCAATATGCATTTTCTTTCATTTTCTTTCATTTTCTCTTATTTTCTTTACTAAGTTTGCAATTAAGTTAAAATGTCTGTTTACGGAGCGCTGATCCCCTGGCTGGCTCCCTGCAGCCGATATTAAAATCTATTTTCAGATCGCAACAACAACAAGAAGAATGATTATTTTCATAAAGAGTGCGTAATACGGTACGAAAATGGAAAAAAATCTGATATTTTATACAATCACGGGGCTATCTGTGTGCACGAGAGGAATTAACATTGACCTCAAGCTACCCAAAGGCTGCCAATTGGCCAGTGAGAACGGGACATCATGAAATGGCATAAATATCTCAATTTCACATGGGGTTCAGTTTTAACTCCCTGACTTTGATACGCTGCATGAAGGGCAAATCCCAGTAGGCATCTAATGGGGTTCTCGGTAAGCCTCTGCTTGTGCGTTCCCCTACCTTCGATCTCCCCAGCTCCTCCATCTATGTACCCCTCTAGGACCAGTTGCTGTGCTCTTCGGAGAAGCCCTTGCACCATCGGGCAGATGCCGCGGTTTTATTGTTTTACTAATAAAATAATAAATAATTGACATATTTCTCTTCTTCTCGGAGAAACCTGTTAAGATTGACCCTTAATAATTCAATGAGTTAAACTCTCCTGGAAGCTTTGGCTTTAGTAGATAAGCCCCAAATGTTAGCCACCAACACATGGGCCAGCTTTGGCTAGAAATGTCTTAAAATAACAGCTGGCTGCAAATCTCTTTCAAGTTTAATCGTTGGCCCCCTTGGATGAGAAGATCTGTTGTTGAGAATTTGCAGCTGTTGGTGAAACTTCATCCTCTGGATCCAGTGGTTATCATGATGGACAAGGCTGACATTTCCATGGAATTTGGAACTAACCTAAAATCAACATCTCCATCCAGAAATTAGGCCTAGACCTGGTTCCCCTCACTGGCCTTTCTCGAGATCTTGGCTTATTTTCCATAGATCGTCAACATGATGGTGGCTACATTGTGGCGTCTCTCTCCATAAGACTCACAGGCGCCACTGAATTTATTAAAGTTTTCAAACCATCCAGCAGAAGACACGGAATTAGCCGATACAATCGCTGCCGGTGTGCCGTAGAGGTTTGTGTTTTTTCCAGCATAAGTCTAGTCTAGGCCAGATCGGTCATGTTCTTAACTTGTCTTCTCCACTCGTAGTGCCCAAGGCGTCCTCATGGTGACGTACAATCCCATTACCCTTCACTCCATTCTGCTAAATCATTTGGTTTTCTGTTTCCCATCTTGAATAATAGTATAGAAGAAGTTTCTCCGATAACTTTGGAGGAAAGTTGACCATTCCATCGCCTTAACATCACTATGTGTTATGGAAGGACCAGCCTCAAAGAGCGTCCTCTTCAAGAAGGTTTGGTCCTCCATGATACAAAGTTAATAATTTTCCATGTCAGCTTAAATGTATTTCTTATATATATATATATTTTTTTAACTTTAAGACAAATTTGCCTCCTGTATGCCGACTCGGAGAACAATGAATCAGTTTTATGTTGTGGCCAATAATCGATGGACTTTTTTTGGGGTATATGGTCATAGAAAAGGCATTTAGGACCCTGTTCGTGAATTAAAATCATGCTTCGATGACCAAGTTCACTCAACAAAGAAAAGCACATATATATCTATAAAAAAAGAATCCAACGAATCTTCACGGCCCCGTATAATGTATAGAATGAGTACCAATTCTGCATCAATAAAGGACCCTGCTGAATATCTTGTGGACTTTTTTGAGGTTTTTGTTACATTACTAGATTTTAGCTATAACCCTGGCTCCATAGACAGCCCTGATATGTTCTCCTTTTCTGATCGCATTCTGTCTTACATTGTAACTATGTCAAATAGAGACATACCTTCTCTGCTGAGTGCTGGATCACGTATTTCTAATGCTCAGTTACATATTTTCAGGAGCTAAAATGGTTTATTAATGTTGATCACATGGTTCTTAATAGCCCCCATAAGCCTCAGTCTTCTTTTCCAACTTAATTGATAAAAAAACCCCCCAAAAACACATAACTCTACCAAACTTACCCAAAATTCACAATACTGTGTATTTTCTATAAAAAAAATTAGTAATAATAATAATAATATGTTTTGGACAGTAATACTGTATTGAGGCCAATATAATATATTAACACCTTATATTACATAAGTTAACATTTTAATTAACAGCAAACATGGTTTAGAATTTTTTTAAATTTTTTTTACACAAGTAATTTTTTTTTTTTTTTTTTAGTAAATAGGGGATTTTGCTCATAAATAATTGAGCGCAGATGTTATGGGGTAAGTGGCTGCTTCAGGCAATAAAATTTAGGGGTCCAGTGGCAAACAATGAATATCATTATGACCAAATAGTAAGACAATGTATTATTATTATTATCATTATCATTACTGTTACTATTATTATTATTTCATCATTATTATTATTATTATTACTACTACTATATTATTATTATTATTACTACTACTATTATTATTATTATTATTACTACTATTATTATTTATCATTATTATATTTTTGCTTTGTTTGTTTTGTTTGCGTTGTTATTACTATTATTCGTTCTTGTAGCAATAATAATAAAAATATTATAAATATATTATAATATAATATATTATATTATGTCTTTGTTAATAACACACTGATATAACAGTATGATAACTCTTTTAATCATAGATCTCTCCCTTCCATCCTCTGACGGGGTCCAATATATATGGGGGCTCCAAAAAAACTTTTAAAACTTTTTTTATCCCAAGAATGGTATTTTCTATCTATCTATCTATCTATCTATCTATCTATCTATCTATCCATCTATCTATTAACCGGTGACCCATTTTGCTGCGGATGACCGGTGCATGGCTCACGTATTATAAATGCTTTACCCGGTGGACCGCATTTTGATTATAAATATTTGTTTGGATGATCCATGGGAGGTTCACATTTTAGGCACATATTTTCCAGTGACCGACATTTTCCTTAAATACGAGCCAGCGGCAGTTATTAAGAAATTATGTTTGAGTAACGCATACTTCAGTGGTGAAATCCATTAACATAATAATTATTTATCATGAACCCAGGAACTCCGAGAGGAGGAAGGAGCTCCTACTACAATTCAACTCTCTGACCGGGTTCAATATCAGATTGGTTTTAAATGATATGTTGGCATCAGAAGCACCGAGCAGCTGCAATTAATAAAGGGAGGGGAGCGGAGGTTCCCGGAGACAATTTCCAATTAACAAGTCAAATAAATAAAGCTTGGGTTTCTATATACAGAGAAAATAATAATTAAAAAAATAAAGATTTTAAGGGTTCTAAAATTAGAAAGCTTTTAGCAAAATTAGGAAAACAGAATCAGTTAAAGTGATTTGCAGAACGTCGGAGAATCGATGTCCTGAAAGTCACCCAGGGTTCCTTTACCTTTATTGGTCCTCAATATCTTGATGAATGATCAAATTTAGGAGGACCCTAAGTTCTGGGGTGAGTCTCGGACACTTGGATCTCTGCAAATTTACTATTTTGTATAGTATAAGTAATCCCCCCCCCCAGCCAAGATTTCTAAAATGAAATCCCCTTTAGGTTCAGTGAGGGCCGGGCTGATGGCCTCAGTCTAGATATCTCCATGTCGAGGTATTGGGGGAAGCATCGCCACTTTGTGCATTGAGCTTATCAGGGTCCTAAGACGTCGGCAGGTTCATTCATACACACAAGCTTGGAACGTCAGTCTATCCCAATTTTGATGTTATTTATTCAGAATAAATTATATACATATATATATTTTGATATTAGATTATAAATATAATAATAGCAATAATAAATATACAAATAATAATAACAATA
>VKOC01008807.1:0-20658 GCA_009364415.1 Spea multiplicata | reverse complement strand
GGAATGAGAGAGGAGATCCTGAGAATGGGGGTTAGGGAGGGAGAGAGGAGATCCTGAGAATGAGGGTTAGGGAGGGAGAGGGGAGATCCTGAGAAGGGGGTTTAAGGAGGGAGAGGGGAGATCCTGAGAAGGGGGGTTAGGGAGGAAGAGGGGATATTGTGAGAAGGGGATAGATGGGTTGGGGGTGGGGGGGCCCTTAACAGATTCTCGCACCGGGGCCCTGAAGTTTCTAGTTACGCCCCTGCCCCTTACTATTCTATATCGGCCCCTATCTAATCCTACACAGATACAGCTCTCACCCACACACACTAACCTAATAACAGCTTACCTCTCGTTCCTGGCTTTCATTCTGCTCACACGTTGTGCAAACTGCTGTGCTATCATTGCAGAGAAACATAATGTTGCTTTAGGTGACCTTACTGAACTCCTGCCTCCCACAGAGTGCATGCCCCTAGTTAAGGGTCATATTGTGGATTGGGTGACTGACCCTGTTTGAAGCATTTAAAGCAGCCCCTGGGGCAGTTTCCCCCTACACTAGCCTGTCGCTATGTCAGATAATGAACTCATTTTTAAGTGATAAAGCTTATTGTGTGTATCTGTAGCCTACCTCATCTAACAATGGTCAAGTTGTTTAGAATGCATGTATTAGGACAACATGAATTTCTTTTTTTTCTAACAATATTTCACACAAACAGCTTGTATTATTTGTGATTTATCTTTTAAATATTTAGTGCTGTTTAACTGCTTACATACTACACAGAGCACTGTACACAAATTTCAATGTTTCCTAATAACCTTAACCAGCATGCTAAATAAACCATCTGCCATGTCCACCTACAAGATCAACACAGTTCACGAAATTGCCCTTGTTACAATCAACTCATCCTCACGTAAGGTGGCTTCTCTTATTGTCTCCTCAACCTCTAAATAGTTTGTAAGAACAGTTCCCTCGTTTCCTTCTGTACCAGTATGTTATGTCTGTTATTGATATTTAAATAATAATAATTTTCTCTGTACCTTATTATAACAGCGCTAAGGAATCTGCTGGTGCTATATTAAATAAATGTAATGTAAACATGATAGCATGATTAAAGTGCAGGTTCTTCAAACAAAGGGGTTACATATCAAAAATAAAACATAGAAAAGTAGTTTTATCTTGCTCCTATTGGGAAAAAATCTTTGTAATAAACATATCTGATTGCTAGTCCATTTTGTATAGAGAAGAAAGATACAAGTAGAGTTGCGAGATGCGCAGTGTTTTTTTGTGATCCTGACTAGTTTGTTGCCTAAAGCTACATAAAAATCCAAGTTAAATGCAATAATGCTGCAAATTGAGTTGTATCTGTTCCAAAACAAGGATAGCAATGCATTAGAATTTAAATATATAACACCCATCTTGTAATCTGAGTACTAGGGTAAGTGCACAAAAATGATAGAATGGAGGCAATAGTCTGGCACATGACATCTTCATTGCCTGGCAAGTGTGTGTAGCAATTCCAAGCTGAGATTGACATTTAGCTCGCTCTGTGTTTAAAGTGCATTTTGACAAATAGATGGCACTTTCAACAAGAGCAGACAGCTTCAAGGATTTCAGAATGCCACCTTGAAATGTGCATTTATTTTTTAACTGTCTACTGTACGATAAAGGAAAAATTCTCTATTTTACCGACCTCTCTAATGCTAGAAGGTAGCGAGGCATCTCCTTCTCATCCTTCAGTTTATTGAAGTCCTCTACCGCAGCAGTGAATTCATTTTCAAAAAGCCTTTCAATTTTACTGATGGACAACAAGGTCAGCAGCTGGGTAGCTGTTCTGCACAGTCCCGCTTATTTCTCTTTAAATCAAAAACCTCTTCACGCTGTGATATTAGTAATGGAGGTGAATGCTTCAAAAGTAAGCATACATGTTATGTTATAAAGAAATGGCATGGGCACATGTGTACAGTGAAGGGAAAAATTATTTGATCCCCAGCTGATTTTGTACGTTTGTCCACTGACAAAGACATGATCAGTCTATAATTGTATACGTTTATTTGAACAGTCAGAGACAGAACAACAACAAAAAATCCAGAATAACACATCTCAAATAAGTTATAAGTTGATTTGCATTTTACTCAATGAATTAAGTATTTGACCCCTTTGCAAAATATGACTTACCGTATTTCCCCAAGTATAAGACGTTCCTTAATTTTGGGGCCCGAAATTAAAAAAAAATATATTACATAAAGTTATTGTACTGGCTGCCTGGGCATGATATGAATGTGATTGATGTTAGCTGCTAGCAGTTGTTAGCAATCACACTCCTATCATGCTCAGACAGCCAGTGCATGCATATCCCTTTCAGCCTCCCTGTGTCCCCTCCCTGTGCCCCCTCCCTGTGCCCCCTACACACGGATCCATGCTATCTCACACACACACACACACACACACATATTCATTCATTTACTCCCCCACTCTTACCTGAACTGCAGATCTTCTGGTGCCGCTCGCAGACTTCCGTGGGGGTCGCTGTTTCCCTCTGCATTGCTCGAACAGGAACAGAGCGGAGTCATGTGATATGATGTACATTCACGTAACTTCACTGGGTTCCTGTGTCGCCGCGACTGATAAAGAGACGCTGCTGAACAACACAGAGGTAAGCAGCAGGTCCCCTTTTCTGGTAAAAAATTTTGTTAAAAAAAAATCTACCACCACTGTATAAGATGCACCCAGTTTTTAGACCCCAAATTTTTCTAAAAAAGGTGCATCTTATACATGGGGAAATACGGTAGTACTTGGTGGCGATACACAAGGGGTTAAAAACACAAAAGACATAAGCAGCGTGGGGAAAAAAATTATGGTTCGCTTAGCCCGTCCGGATGCGGGTGTCAGTGTGGCAGAGCCTGTCTGTCACGACCGCTGACACCGCGGCACTCACCGCAGAAGTTCTTCCACCTGGAGTACCGTTCCCAAGGGAGACCCTCGTGAGCAGCAACCAGGACTTAGATGATCCCAACAGTGAGGAGGCCAGGTGTAGCAGATATAGTAGATATTAGTAGAGAATGCAAGGGGAGGAAGTCAGCGTAGAACAGGATTCCTAAATTTGTAGTCACGTCGGAGAACAAAACTTTCTTGGCCCAGAAATCAGTGAGAGGAAAAGTAAAGGTTTTGTGTTATTTAATCACATGCGTAATACAGAAGCGGAACTAGGCAGCATAGCAGCAGAAGTGGTCGGCAGGGAAGGTAGGAAGAAATTCAGAGAGCATGAGAGAGAGAGAGTGAACAAAAAAGAGAATGTAAGTTAGTGAGTGAGAGTAAATATGGCTTTGGACAATGAATTATGTTTCCAAAACTAAAATGCCCCTGATTTTCATCCAAAATGAACGGGCAGAAAATGGAATTTGTCCACAACTTTCCTAAAAACGACTGCTTTCGGAGACAAATCCCAGATTAGCATTTTATGTATGAATCAACTTTGAGCACATACACTTTTTGGCTGCTGGTAAATGATAGGTTTGCTCATTTATTTGTCACTTCTGCTGAGTAAAGCCCTACTAGGCACTGAAACTAAACACTAATTGTCAGCAATCAAATTTTTGTTCATTCTTTGAATATGGATGTGGGTCACTGCCCTTTGGTCACAATCAAGTGGTCATCTGAGGATACAAACCTACTTAATTATGCCAAATTTTATCTTATACTAAGAATCATGTTCCTAGAATTTAGAAGCTCTAAATAGAAATAGATTTTTCTACAAATTTCAGCAGTGTCTTTTTAGACATCACAAAACAGATAAAGAATACATTAATAACTATAAGACAGTATCAGTATCATACATATCATGTTTATTGATGTTAAACATTGTATGGCTATGGGATTATTCCACATGTGAATGTAACACGCCACCTCACAGAAGTGGGTTGCTGGTATTTGTTATATCTCTAGGGACATTTTTCCTGGAGCTCCTGGATTTGCCCAGTTTGATTTTGAATTGTAAGTCTAATAGCATATGTGAATGTACTTTGCCTCAGTAATAGACTAGTCACCACCCCCCCCTACATCTTTATACAAGAGATCAGGCCTTGACAAACCCTGGGTGCTAGGTCACCATGGTGACTAGAAATCATTTTCTGGTGCCCAGGGTTTTGCAAGGAGGAGGATGGGCCACGGCAGCCATTGGGAATTCAGGCCCTCTGCTTTGGTGCAGAGGCACAACAAACTGGGTGTCATGAGGCCCCCAGAGGGCTAAGTAAAATTAATTAGGTGACCTCAAAGTTGTAGACAGGCAGCGGTGCTGCAGGTCTTCACAAGGTGAGAGGGAAGGATGGTAGTATGTATGTGCATGGAAATAAGGATGTGGTGTTAGTTTGTCACAAATGCCACTGCGTGAGATTTTACCTCTCGCAAGAAAGCGGTGTCATTTCCAAGAGGTTCTCTCCCGTCCCTGGGGTGCATCCAACTATGCAAGTCAACGGAGTCCAGCTTTCTAATCACAATGTGATTACTAAAATATATTTTAAAAAAATAATTTAAAAAAATGGTAACATGTAAAAATAATTCAATCAGGGGAACCTTCCAGTTCCAACAAAATGTAAAAAAAAAGTCAGATATCCCAGAAATAGGACATTGGCACATACTGACCAGATGTGAAAATGAAAAAAAAATGTGCACCTCCCAACTGCGGCCTTTTAGCCCCCAAACAACCAAACATATACATGGGTGGTATCACTGTACTCAGGGGATGTTGCTGAACACATATTGGGGTGTTGTTTGTCATATACCAAGAGCTATAAATTCTTACCTAAACTATAATTTTAACACAATAAAATTACTACTACTATGGGATTCAGAAAATTATTCCGTTCCTATTCTGACACAAAGGTCATCCTCCTGAATATGTTCCAAATGCTTCCTACCACCCATACATATTTTACAGTTATTTTGAAAACCCAACTAATAATCCAATATCTCAATTATGAGGGAATCAATTTGTGTATGGTTGCCAAAAGATGACTCAATTGTGCATCAAATCTATGAATAATAAATCCACAAAAGAAACATTTAGTGAAGTCTTTAGGAGGAAGTCACAAAATCTAATCACTAGGTTCAGATCTATCCATTTTGTTTATAGAGTTTATGCATATAGAAATTAGACTAAATTGTCATTACTTACATTGGTAATGGATGACCTACAGATATTCTTAAAGAAGGCTCGAACAACATTAAAATCTTGCTTCAAAAAACTATGCATACATACTTATGTCAATAAAATTGCATCACTAAAGTAAAGTAGTAATTTAGGTTGAAAAAGGATGCAAGTCCATCATCAAATTAAGCCCTGCTGTTGATTCACCTTAAATGTAAAACATTAATGTGTTAACGTATGATCACACTAATTCAGAACACGTACTGTATCAGTGTAATAATGGCTGCAGACTGGATTCTTTCTCCTATTTTAGTTTTTTAGACTAATTTTATTAATCAAAATGCTTGGTAAAAATACTGTAATTGTCTTTGTCAAAACAATTATAGTTTTGACATATTTTTTTTGGCATCTGTACATTTGCTACAGGTTGTCTAGGTCAATCTGCTAGACAAACACACCAAGAGTTTATCATACAGTTTCCAAGTAAACAATAGAATATCTCAGTCTTACTTTCCCAGTAGGACTTTGATTTTATTAGCATTGTAAAAAAAACAGTCAGCTCAGTATGGTACCTGTGTATGGAATGTGTCACCTACGCATTACATGACTACATACAATGGTGACTGTCATATCTTAAAATAAAGGAACACCTTTTTTTAAGAACTACACTACATCACTGTATATAACACTATAATAAATATTTCTCATTCTATGAAATGTACCCTTCAACTCCCTGAATACCAGGGGCAATAGCAAAACTATGGGGGTTGCATCAGTCGCAACTGTGATAGGGCCAGGGTGACACCTGCAATCACTTGTTCATGTCTCCTTATGCCTGTCTCTCTGTGTCACTTTAAAATCATTAAGAAACTTTGAACCTGCGCGGAGAGAGACAGGCAGATTGTTACAGTTTGCTATATTTTTAAGTGACAACCTTATAACCTACTTACACTTCACATAAGGGAAACCTATATCATTTATAGGAGTTATGCATATTATAAATGCTTAGTGCAAGACAAACAGTGTACCCTCAGGTATTGGAGAAAATAAAATACCATATATATACCGTATTAGCTCGATTATAAGACAAGGTTTTTTCCAGAGCAAATGCTCTGAAAAATACCCCTCGTTTTATAATCTGGGTCGTTTTATAATCAGACCTCAAATAGGTCTGACTATGAGAGGACTAAGATCCAGATCCCTCGCAGCTGCAGGGGACCTGGATCCTCCTGTCTTCCCCCCGCCCCACTTACTGGTGCTTCTGAGTCCCCGGTGCGGGGAACTCTGATCTCTGACAGCCGGGGAAGGTCTGCGCAATGGACGCAGACACCCCCCGCTGCTAGCCACACCTCCTTCCGGCTACAGCGTAAATTGTCTACGCAAATTGCTCAGACATCTACACGCTGCCCCGCCTACATGACAGGGGAGTCAGAAGCACCGGTAAGTTTGGGGGGGTTAAATGGGGGGCATAAGGCATTTCTGGAGGCAGAGTGCTCTATGAAATGCCTTAAACCTCCCTCATAGCTTTTATTAAAAAAATAGTTTACATGAATTAACATTTACTGGTAAAACTTTTTTCCTATAGGATCGTCTTATATTAAGGCTTTTTCTTTTTTTTCCTAAATGAATATTCAGATTTGGGGGGTCGTCTTATAATCGAACAAATACGGTGTGTGTGTGTGTGTGTATATATATATATATATATATATATATATTATATATATATATATAAAATATACAATTGATTTGATAAAGGACCGTGATGTTTGCTGAATAAAGTATTTTTGGAGACTGGTGAGTGCAAGTTTCCATTTCTAGAGTATATATAGGCTGGTTCTCCATCCCACAAGCATGGGATTATTCCATTATCCGACTCCTGAGGCGTTACAGGTCATTAGGCTCACCTTTTACCTATTACACAGAGCTTATATATTTGAAGAGGACACTGGGCTCGGAGCCAGTTATGGACCTTAGCAGCTAGGGCAAGAGGCTAAGAAGCTGTTTATAACTCGTTTGGGCAGTGTGGATAAACGGACAACCTGCTTCACTGTACATAGTAATCTATGTATAGTATGTGCTCAGAGGAGCCAAGGACTTTTTTCTTTTGTTTCAACTACAGCTCACTCTGAGACACAACAAACGACTTTGGTCTTTAGAAGAAAAAAACTGGGATATATTGAGAGCAGATTTGATGCTAAAAACCGCAGCTCCTCATCCGCTGCTCCACTATGTTAATCACTAAATTAACTAGACTAGATTGTAAACTCACAAGAGCAAGGCCCTCTTCTCCTTTGCACCAGTTTGTTATTGTATGTGTTTGTGTTTATAAATTGGCCTAAAGAATGTAACAGGACTGCGGAATCGGCTGGCGCTTTATAAATAAATGTAATGTAATGTAATGTAACCAAAACACAGTATTCTGTTTTTAGATGAGACAATCTACCGTATAGCACTTACATTCTGCCATATGGGTTTGGAAAGGCTCAACAGTAGAGCTGTGCCCAGAGGATCATTACAGGCCTTTAATCATCATATAGCAGTTTGCAGAAAGGTACATTGTTTTTCTGTATGAGAAAGAATACAATAATTAAAAACAGCCATTAAATGTTAAGGTAAATGTCACACCATTAAAGATTCTTTCCTGTTTATTACAAGGCCCACATATGTAAGCGTATGAAATTATCCCATTAAGCTTTCTTAGGGAGCTTTACTTATTTAAATGAAAGTATGTTTCTTGGCCCCAAAAGCATTGCTAGTTCCCTTTACAAGCGTGTATTTCCAGAAGTTATAATAAATGCTCCATATTTTATAGGGTAAGCTCTCTAGGGACAGAAGATCTTTATGTGAGCTGCACATAGGATGGGTCATAAAGCAAGACCTTAACTTATACCCTGACATTTATGAAGCTGCACTGAAGAGTAAGTGATTTTTTATTATAGTAGGCAAGAACTGTTACCCATAATTATTTGGTATTCAATACTGAAAGGGTTATTCAGTTAGTACTATTCAATTTTCTTCTGTAAGACAACTATTTAGTGAACTTCACATGGAGTAAAAGAGTTAATAGTATTTATTTTTGGAACGTTCATATAATTACTTCTAATTACCTAATTATCTGAAAATAGTTATTTCTGTTGGACAGCTGTGCAGACACATTTGTGCATTAACTCCCTTTAGTACATATTGCATTTAAACAGTTCATTACAACATTTGAAGAACACAGGCAGTGTTGCCTGATTGGACAGATCACATATGCTCCATATGTCTGTGCTCCCAAACTGCACAATAAATGTTATAGAAACATAGCCCTGGATCTTTCTGTCTATACTACAGCCAAGTGCTCATCATCAAACCTCCCTGTGATATGCTTTTAACAAACACATCCTCAAACAAACTGTAAGAAAGCCCATATGTTTCTTTCCTCTACAACATATTGGTGTCTTAAAATCAGTGAGTATTTTTGTTTTGTTTTCATTCTTTTAATATAAATAAATACTAGGGACAAAATAGCAATCTAGACTATTAGCTGTGCCATCTTGGAATCAGAGCACGATAAATATAATCAATTCAACTGTATGACTTGGAGAGACAGAACATGCCACCAAAATCCCAGGCTCTTTGCTAGATTCAAAAAAGTTATTTAACCTCACTTGGACTACTAATATTATCGTATTTGCTCGATTATAAGACAACCCTGATTATAAGATGACTCCCCAAAATCTGAATATTAATTTATGAAAAAAGAAAAAGCCTGAATATAAGACGACACTATAGGAAAAAAGTATTACCAGTAAATGCTAATTCATGTAAACTATGTGAACAATTGTTTGTTAATAAAAGCTACGATTGAGAAAAATATTTTGTTTTTATTTCCTTTTTTTCAACCTGCCCCCCCAGTTATGTAAATCTGCCCCAGAAATGCCTTATACCCCATATATGCCACTGTGCCCCATGATACCCCTTTTAATCCTCTATATGCCACTGTGCTCCATGATATGCCTTTTGACCTCTGGCATTTAGGGGTTTAAAGGCATATTATGGGGCAGAGTGGCATATAGGGAGGTATAAGGCATTTCAGGAGGCAGAGTGGCGTATAGAGGGTTAAAAGTGCAGCACTCTAAGCGATTCGCGTTGACAACATCCGCTTGAGCTCTACATGCTGCCCGGACTAAGCACCGGAGTCTCAGAAGCACCGGTAAGTTGGGGGGGCATAACACAGGAGGATCCAGGTCCCCTGCATCGCTGTGGGGGATCTGGATCTTAGTCTCATAGTCAGACCTATTTGAGGTCTGATTATAAGATGACCCCGATTATAAGACGAGAGGTATTTTTCAGAGCATTTGTTCTGGAAAAAACCTCGTCTTATAATTGAGCAAATACGGTACTTTGGCAGATCTGCTTGCAAGTTTACAAAATCATTTCTTGTGTTATTATGTATTTTTTCCAGTACAAATACCAAATAGGTACATTTAGGGACATTGTTTCTTTTTGGTCAAATGTTTACCTTTTTCAAATGCACATTCCTCCCCTCCTGATTATCTCCCTCTCTGGTCTCCTGCAACCATAAATATTACTTTCTCTTATTGGATAAGTATATTCACAGCCTCTTAACATGTTTCATGGAGCAGGTCACGGCTTCTTTAGAAGAAAATTGGCAAGTTGTCACCTGATCACAAGAAACACATTAAGAGGATTTGAATATACTTATCCTTACTTTATCTGCTGTTTTGCTGTGATGTCCATGTGCTGAATTTTGTAATATATTTGATATTGCCAATTATGGACTTATTTAACTAAAAGTGCAAAAACATTGTAATGATTTGGTGAGGTAGGACCCCGGATGGTGGACTGAGCCAGGCCAAACAGTAACCAAAAAGTCAGAGAACCAGCTGGGTCAAACAGGTAATCAGGAAAAGCCGAATCAGAATCCAGAGACGAGGTCAACATGCCAAATCAATGCAGGAATCAGGAGCCAAATCAGAAAAACAAGAACGAGGTCAACAAGCCGAGTCAAAACGGAGCAGTCAGTCACAATCAAATGCACAAGCAAGTAGCAAAATACACCAACCGGGGTGACCCAGAAGAGGAAGTCTTGGTGTTCATTGTGTGTGTTAGTGCTCAGTGTCTGGATGTGTGTGTTGGTGTTGACTGTCTTGTTATGGTGGTGTGCAAGTAGTGGGTTAGTGCAAGAATATCTCGGCAGTGAAGCCCTGCACGCCATGACAGAGCAGTGAGACAGAAGCCTCATGCTCCCACCACAGGACCTCAGCAAGGTAAGTGAATAGGAGAAAAGGGAGAGATAGAGAAATATAAGACAATGGGGAGATAAAGAGAAAGCTATAGGGGAAAGGTGAGAAGAAAGAAGGGTAAAATATAGAGGGAAGGAGCGATATTAAGAAAAAGGAGAGAGACGATGAGCATAAAGAAAGGAGGAGATAAAGGGCAGGGGAGATAATGAGAAAACACAGAGATAAGGCGAAAGGGGAGATATAGTGAGGAGGGGGGATAATGAGAAATAACAGAGATGGGAATAAAGTGGAGAGATAATGAGCATTGGAAATTGAAAGAAATTACAAGAAAGGGGACAGATAAAGAGAAAGAAGATAGAGATATGAGAGGCAGAGAAAAAAATAGAGGGAGGCATAGAAATGGGAGGAGTGGTAAAGAGAGATAGGAGAGGGATAAACAGAAAAAAAGAGGAGAGATAAAGGGGAGAGAAAGAGAAACCGGAGAAGAAATAAAGAGAAAAGGGAGACAAAGGAAAGAGAAAGAGGACAGATAAAAATAAATAGTGAGGGACTAAAAAGAAAGGGGAGATAAAAGAGCAAGAGACAGTGAGAGAGGGGATCAAAGAGAAAGGGGAGGAACAATCTGTGTTATTCTGTTGATCTATATCTGCTATGCTATGTTTCCATACATTATTCATGTATACCTGCAAATACAGGATCTGTATGTATTATTCAGTTTATTTATACATGCAGTGCTCTTTCTATATGTTGTTTTTTTTTTTTTTTTTTTTTTTTTATGCAAACGTACAAAATTACATACATACATATAAATATTCATATAAAGCATAAAATATATAACTTAGTACATTATATTAGTAATGTTTCCTTTTTTCAATTATATAATATAATTGCTTAAAGCATTTTTTTTTTAACATATTATTTTGTAAATACACTAAGTTATCATCTATTAATATTTTTCATATCACATTTATTCCATTTCATAGCAAATATATATATAAAAAAAATTGGTATCGTTTATAGTTTTATTTTAAAATATGTATTTTATTCTTCTCCAGAATGTGCATATTTCATCCATGGGGACCAAATTTTTAAAAATGTCTTATATTTGAATATGCTTATATAATATCCCTCTTCCATTTTACATTGATATTGAATCTGACCAAATAGCTCATCGCATGATATCTTTCCATACTTCTTCCAATTTCTTGCTATAATTAACTTACAAGCTAAGATAAGTTGTATTATCAAATTTTTTTGTGCATTATTGAAGTTTGAAGTCCCATATGAAAGATGAATATTTGAAATGTTATGTCAAGTTTACATCCTAATATATTATTAATAATGTGTGAAAGAAAATTAATAATCTTTCCTATCTCTTCACACTCCCACCACATATGGTAGATGTTTCCCTCTTCCTTATCGCATCTCCAACATCTATTAGATATATCTTTATTATATTTTTTTATTTGTACTGGTGTCCTATACCATCTATGTATAATTTTGTACTGTAATTCGAGCATACTTAAGCAATGCGTGTATTTCCTAATCTGATTATATGATTTAAACCACTCCTCCGATTGGTAAATTACTCCAGTATCTTTCTCCCATTTTTCTTTATTTGAGAGAGGTTCTTCTAACATAAGATTGTCTTTTAGTACTTTTATTTTATTAATTATTCTTGATTTATGGTGTTTATTTAGAAATTCCTCCACTCTCTGGGATCTCGTAATTCCTATTGTTTGTAGAAAGTGTTTTATTCGTATATAATTAAAGACATCAGAGCTCGGTAGGTTCCATTTCTCTTTAATGAGAGACCAAGTTAATAAAGTATTTATATCATACATGTCAGATATATATTTTATATTAGATCTTCTCCAATTTCGTAGATCTAAATTACTTATATAGATTGTTAATATCTCAATTGGAGTTGAGTAAAGGAGGCCCTTATCAATTTTTATATACTTTCTCCACTTTTCTAAAGTTATTATTGAATCCTTAATCACAGCATTATCACAATTTACATATTTAGATCTTTCATAATTTAACCAAATAATATTAGAAGGTAATATAGGATCTATTGCCTCCTTTTCAATTTCCAACCAGGCAGTATTATCATTCTGTGGTTTATCCCATACCAAAATATGTGATAACATGCAAGTTTCATGAATCTCTTTTATATTTGGTAACGCTAGTCCTCCTGTTTGAAGACTTCTAGTTAAATTTTTAAAGGCAATTCTAGGTGTCTTATTTTGCCAGGCATATACTGAAATCAAGGTTTGAATTTGAGAAAGTAAGGAATACGGAACTCTCAGAGGTATTGCTCTTAACACGTATAATATCTTAGGGATATAATAAGAGTTTAATGCATTGATCCTACCTAACCAAGAAATTTCGAGACCTTTCCATTCGGACAGTTTTTTTTTTTCATTTTATTTATGAGGATAGAATAGTTTTCTCTAATCATTTCTTTTAAATTATATTTTATCTTTATACCAAGGTAGTCCAATGTTTTATTTCCCCAGTCTACATTAATATATGACTTCATTAAATTAGCCTGTATCTCTGTTTGGTGGATTGAAATGATCTGAGTTTTATTAATGTTTAATTTATAATTTGAGAGATGGCCATATTCATTAATGATTTCAAGTACATCTTTTATCGATCTATCAGGGTGTGAGAGTGTTAATATAATATCGTCGGCGAAAAGAGTTATTTTATATTCATTATTTTTTATTTTAATTCCCGTTACCTGTGCTGAATTCCTTATCGATTGAGCTAAAGGCTCAATCGATAAGGCGTAGAGCAAAGGGGCTAAGGGACAGCCTTGTCTTGTACCATTACCCACATCGAATCTATTTGATGTAAAAAGTGGTCTATGATTTGAGCTGAGGGAATTTTATATAAGGCTAGTACATTATTCTTAAATTTACCCGAGATGCCGAAAGCTTCCATTACTTCTGATAAGAATTGCCAATCTACCCGGTCGAAAGCTTTCTCAGCGTCAAGCGCTAAAAATGTAGTATATGTTGAACCTTTATTGACCTTATCTATAAGATTTACTATTTTACGGGTATTATCCGTTAGTTGTCTTCCTATAATAAAACCGGCTTGATCCATGTGTATTATATCTGGAAGATATAATTTAAGCCTTTCGGCAAGTATCTTTGAATAGATTTTAACGTCGATATTTATTAAAGAAATAGGTCTATAGTTAGATACTTCACTCGGGTCTTTGTTTGGTTTTAAGATAGGGCATATTGAAGCTAACAGCATCTCTGGTGGAAATCTTGATCCCTTCGTCACTTCATCATAAGAATTAAATAACATTGGTACAATAATTTCTTTAAATCTTATATAGAACATTGCCGTATTTCCATCTGGACCAGGGGCTTTCTTTTTTTCTAAATTTTCAATTATTTTTTTTATTTCTTCTTTACTTATTGGGGCATTCAGAATTTCTATTTTTTCTTTATCTATTTTTGGTAATTTAAGAGATTGAAGATAATTTTTAATTTTTTGATTTGATTTAAGTGGTCCTGATAAGTTATATAGAGATTTATAATATTCTTCGAAAGATTTGGCTATTTGTTGCGGATTTAAATAGACATTTTTACCCACTACTATTTTTTTAATGATCTTTTTTTTTTGTTCCTGTTTTAATTTATTCGTTAAATATTTTCCAACACGATTATTCCCATAATACCATTTTTGCTTTAATCTTAGAAATCCTCTATTTACTCTCTTGTAATCTCGAATTAATCTTGATTCTTATTTTGTTAATTTCTGATGTATCTGTGGTATTGGGATTTTGTTTATTTAATCTCTCTTTTATAGCTAGAGTAATATACAAATCTGCTAAGCAGTGACCTTTTTTCTTTTTCATGTAATAGGATGCTTTTATTAAGCATCCGCGCATAAAACACTTAAATGGATTCCATAATGTCAAATTTGATACAGCTCCATTATTATTCTTTTCCATAAATATATTAACTTGTTTATGTAAATCTTCCATAATCTCTTCTTTCTCTAAAATAGATTAATCTAATCTCCAATTCCTATTGATTCTATAGTTTTGATTATCCCTAAATTCGATGAATACTGGGGCATGATCGGACCATGTTATTTGTCCTATATCAGATTTTATTATAGAGTTTAAATTATTCGGTTCTGTTAGTATGTAATCTAATCTGGAATAAGAAGTATGTGATTGAGAAAAAAAGGAAAAGTCTTGTTCTATAGGATGGAGAACTCTCCATATATCGAAAAGAGAATTATTTTCTAAAAATGTTTTCATATTTCTTGCTTCCTTTTTTATTTTTGAATCTATTATTAATTTAGAAGGTAATTTCTTATCTTTTACTAGATCGACAATACAATTGAAGTCTCCTCCCATATATAGTATACCTTTTTTCAATTCATGTACTCTATTATAAAGTTTTTTCATAAAACTAGAGGGATTAATATTTGGTGCATAGATATTAACTATTGTATATGTTATATCATTAATTTTACATATCAAAATTTTAGATCTACCTTGTACGTCGTTTTCATGGAGAATAAGTTCAAATTTAACTTTATTAAAAATTATAATTACTACCCCCCTTTTTTTAGCAGTCCCTTGTAAATTAGAATAGAATATTTCTGAAAAATTTTTGTATCTCCATATTCTATGAGGATCTGATATCCAGTGAGTTTCCTGAATTAGCGCGACATCTACATTTTTTTGACTTAACATATCTTTCAAATAATTTCTTTTTAGTGGTGAGTTTAGGCCTTGCACATTCATAGTAACTAATCTTAGAGAAGTACCCATTTTTGAAAATTCTCTGAAAAACTAAACGATACCATTTTCTTGTTTCTAAAAACATACTTTATACATTTACACATCCATATGCTATTTCTCACTGTTGCAAAATTACATACAAACATATTACATACAAACATATAAACACCAATTTTAAGAAACTCATTCTTAAAATCCATCCTGTACCATTTACAGGAATATCCCAGCGTGGAAGTGGGCTATGTCTCTTAAAACCTTTGGATAATAGTCCTAAACTATATTCCTCTATCTTATCCCGCAAAAAATAGGAAATCTTGAAATGATTTAAAAGTAGTTTTATGTAGTGATATATAGTTTCTCAAAATTATATAAATTAAAGATAGAAAATAAAGAAAGAGAGATAAAGATAGAGGAAAAAGAGAAAAAAAAAAAAAAACTTTGTATAAATTTATATTGTGTTATATAGTGATGTATGTCACCTACTTAATCTTAACCAATTATACATGTTACGTAAATAATACAAATCTATGAAAACATATTTATAAAAATTCCTTAGTGATATATTAAATTGTGTGGTGTTACCCCAAGAGTATGGTGGGGTGAGAGAGAGGAAAAAAAAAAAAAAAAAAAAAAAAAAAGAACATTATATAGAATTGGTGTAGTGGTATATCATTTCTCAAATATATATTATATATTTTTTCACAAAATTAGTGTAGTGTAAATAGAGAAAAAAAAAAAACATTATATAAAATTGTGTAGTGATATATCATTTCTCAAATATATATTATATATTTTTTCACAAAAATTAGTGTAGTGTAAATAGAGAAAAAAAAAAAATTATATTATGTTATAGTGATATGTGTCTTAATTTATTATCCAAATTAATATAAGTAGTACAAATCTGTGAAAGTGTTTAAATAAATTGCTTAGTGTTGTATTAGTATTGTGTGATATTATATGTACCTCAAATGTACAATAAAGTGTTAAATAAAAAAAACAAAAATACAAACCTTTTCCCTCCTTCCTCAATCTTTTATCAATCAAGGGGTTATTTAGCGCTATATAAATAATAATAATACATATATAATTAATACCAAAACTTTATAAATTTTTTCTACAAGATGCCCCATTGTTTGAATTTTTCTCTTCCAGATTCTATGGTCTTAATATTCACTGGTATACCGTCATATATTATTTTGATACTAGTAGGAAAACCCCATCTATATTCGATTTTTTTCTGTCTTAAGATAGTAGTTAATTCTTCAAATAATTTCCTTTCCTTGCGAATTGTTGATGATATATCGGGATAGAACTTTAGATTTTTAAATTTATTAGATAGCGTTGGATTGTCCCGTAGTCCTCTATTGAATCTCTCTTTTGCGTGTAGACTAGTAAACCTCACCAATACATCTCTTGGGAAGTCTTGTTTTATTTGAGTTGGTTTACTAGTTCTATAATATAGTTCCAAAGGTATATATTTAAATATTTGATGTTACTTCTTGTAATAGTTCCATTAGAAAAGATTCTAATTCATCTTGCGAAATTATT
This sequence comes from Spea multiplicata, assembly GCA_009364415.1. Lineage (NCBI taxonomy): Eukaryota > Metazoa > Chordata > Amphibia > Anura > Pelobatidae > Spea > Spea multiplicata. Next base: position 3,955 of record VKOC01008807.1, on the reverse strand, counting down.
TCCGGTATTCCTCTTATTGTTATGTTGTTTCTACGATATTTGTCTTCTTGATCGCATAATTTAGTTTCCAGAATTTTAATCCTCATATTTAGTTGATTGTTTTCTTCTACTATAGATTTTTGATCTTCTGTTATTTTTTGAATTTTATCTTCCTGAGATTTTAGTAGTACATATATTCTATCAACATCTTCTTTTATCTGAGAACTGTTTTCTTCTATATCTGTCTTAATTTTTTTTATACAGATTATTGATTAATTCAGGAAGTGTCTCCTCCTCATTATCTTGGGGTGGGTCTCTCGCCAGATGAATTGAATCTCTACGACCTTCAAGTGTTAGTCTTCTATTAATTGGTGTGTTATCTTGAGTATGTGTTTTAGGAGAGTAAAAATCTTGTATTGGTTTAGTTTTTTCTTGTTTTTTTTCCAAATTCGATTTCTCTTTCTCCTTTTCTTTTTTAGGGCCCATAATGTTATTTCTTTCTTGTTTCTTTCGTTCAAATTAAATTTTTATTTTAGAGAGATTCCCGCTTCCAATTTAGGTTCCAATTGTTTCAGCAGGTAATATTGATTAGGTTCAATCTAATTTGAATTTTTGTCTGCTGTATCTGTTGTATAAGAGGAACAAACTAATTACTAATCATATTTTTGGAGCAATCCTCAGACAATCCACAATATAAAAGTTCTAAACAGTCTTAATCATATGATTGAATTGCAATATCATATATTTTCATTCCTAATATTGTCAAATTTCAAATTAATATTGTCAAATTTCAATTAATTTTGATTGTCTTCAAGCTTTCTCTTTATGTTGATTCCCAACTTATTCCAATATTCCAAAGGTTTTTTATATATGCTATTAAGTGCAAGTTGTCTCGTCCAGTGCCTAGTTCTCCTCTCCTCCATTTATCCTCCAAATATCCATTTAATGCTCTAAAGACCATAAAGTACAACTTATAGGTCACTTGACATAACACTTGAGTATATAAATAGGATAAAGTATGGAAATTGTCCCGCTCCTTTTTCAGTAAATGTTTAAAAATTAAAAATTTACATATGTACCAAGTATATAGCCATAGAATCACAAATTGTTCATGTTACTCACGATTTGTTGAGGTATACAGGTTTATGCAGACTGTCTTCTGTGAGTAACTTATAGATTATAATCAGTACAATCAGGACTCTCTTGTCCGTGTGATGGAGTGACTTTAATGGCGTCGTTCATTGAAATAGAGAGGGAAAGGGGCGGGGGGAGGAAGGAGGAAGGAGGAGAGGGAGGGGAGTGACAGGCTGCAGATCCGGAAACAGCTTGGCATCAGGAGAGCCTCAGTCGACCACCGATTGGTCGAACAACGATACCCGTTCTCCCGGTCTCTCCATTCCCTCTACTGGCCCGTTGGCCTGGGTGCTTCATCCCCATAAGCATTGTTGGGACCACCGGAGGTCTCCCATAGACCCGCAGCAGCCAAGACCGGAGTCGGAATCCTCAGCCGCCACGATCTCGCAACTCCCCTCACGGTCGCGACTAGAGCCGCCACTGCAGCTCCGGTCTAAAACGAACCGGGCATCGGAGCGGACAGCACTTCGCCAACGGCTCTCACGAGCACCTCCACGCTCGACACACCTCACGCTCGTCGCGTCACGTCATCACGCTCCGGGGGATAGCAGGAATATTTCACTGTTGTTTATATGTTGTTTATTTGATCTATACTTTCAGTGCTGAGATTAGATGTGATTTCCAGTTGATCTATACCTACAAAGCTGGGTTTGTGTGTTATTCTGTTGTTATTCAGCATGAAAGGATTTTCTGAGAAATGTCTATACGAGGCTAAGCAGAGGGCATTTTTCCTCGAAAGAGAGGGTGTATTGCAGGATACCAGTAGGCCTAAGAAACAACGCATCCCCTTTGTAAATAGATTTTGTTTATTTTCAGGCAAGATAAGGGATGCCGTATTGAGAAATTAGCATATCCTCCAACATGACAGGGATTATGGCTGTTGTTCTTAGAGAGAAGTTTTTAAAAGAGGATCCGATATCAGGGATATCGTAGTTAAGGCCGAAACAAAAAAAAAGACATATTTTCCTTTCAAAACATTTGGTAGGTACATATTCTTGCTTAAATTGCAATCATTGCCATGAGATAATTACATTTGATGTATGTATGCACCCAGGGATCGAGAAAACAATACAATTGAGATTGAGTGTCCTAGCACAAGACAGCTCTTAGAAATCCCAAATCAGTTACCTTAGGCCAGGGGTGTCCAAACTGCGGCCCTCCAGTTGCTGCAGGACTACATCTCCCATCCTCCTCAGCCAGCCCCTTAGCTGAAAGAGCATTGTGGGAAATGTAGTCCTGCAGCAGCTGGAGGGCCGCAGTTTGGACACCCCTGCCTTAGGCATTTCAGAGAGGAGGGTCACAGTGTTGCACACCTACGATATCAGGAGGGTGGTATTATGCAATAGGTGTATACAATTTGGTGTATTTAAGCTTGTTTGTTGGGATTGGGAGCATTTGCACATTGAGAAAGAGATTTGTGTTGAGGTCCACTCTCCATGCAAATAAAACTGTGATTATTTCACAAGCAAACCCGCGCGCCTATGTGTCTTTTTATTGTGATGTATATTTTGGCAGAGCAGGACCCGAGGCCGAGCTTGCAGACAGTTGCACGATATATTATTAATCATGTTGTACTTGAAGTACGACTCTAACCTGTGGATTTACAGGAAAGCAGTTTTTGAAATTAAAAAATGTTACTTCCATATTGAAGCATCTGTGATTATATCCATGTAGCAAATGTTTATAAATCTTGGCACATCGAGTGATACTGCACTGGGAGTTCTGCCAGAGAAAAAAAACCCATGACAATTCTCTACCATATTTTAGATATATTACATTGCTCCATGTGGTGGACATGATAACAAAAAGAACTATACTGAATGAATTATGAACAAGCTCCTCTACACATAACAGATACGTGAAAGAAGGGTCCCAGCTTTCTATGTAGAGAAAGGGGTGAATGATATCCAGTCTGTGAATTTCCCATAGGAGGACCATGCCTAAACTAGAAAGGAGCTAACCTGAAACCCACGAATATACGGTAAGCCCAAATTCTGTTAAGTGCTTTATTCTAAATCCGCATGGAGTGTAAAGGCATACAACTTAGAAACAAATTTGTACCTCACCTGAGGGTAATTATGGGTTTAACCAAACCAGTATATAAGTAATGTCTGTTATAATATCACTAGCTTATGACTAGGCACAAAGGTGCGAAAGTGTCAAGCGATTCTACTGGTTTCTACAGTGGTTCCTGCATCCTATTTGCATCCTACACATTGTTTGTTTGTCAGGCTTGTTCTGACTTTGCTCTTTGGTTCCTGATTTGGCCTGCTGTTTGTGATGTTCTGGTATTGATCCGGCTTGCTTGACTATGTCTTCTTGTGCCCTGATATGGGGCTTACTACTGTCTGCCCTGTTTGTGGGGTATCCATTCACAGCTGTTTGAGTAAATCAGTCCTGTTTGCACTGAAGTCTGTATTCTGCTTGCGTTATCCTATTCATACACACCAGCCCAGAGTAGCATATAGGGGGCATAAGGCTTTTCTGAGTGCCCCATGATATGCCTTTTAACCCCCTTTACGCTGCTCAGCCTCCAGAAATGCCTTATACCCCCTATATGCCACTCTGTTCCATGATATGTCTTTTAACCCCCCAGGTTGGCAAATAAAAGGAATAGAAAACAAAAATGTCTCAATCATAGCTTTTATTAAATATGAAAAAATAGTTTACATGAATTAATAAAGAAATACAAGTTTCTTACAAGAATATTGTGAAGAATAATGTGATCACTGTTTTGTTCCACTGAATAAATGGAACTTTTTCATCTAAACACGTTTGCAGTAGAAAATGTTTTGATTCTATTATGTGTAATGTATTTAATTTATTAGGGCCTTTTAACCAG
>VKOC01008805.1:0-10316 GCA_009364415.1 Spea multiplicata | reverse complement strand
GAAGCCGAGGTCTGAGGTGCCAGACCTCGGGCTTCCCTGCTCCCTCATCACTACGCGCCGGCAATCGATGCCGAGTGCCGGGACATGACGGCATCCCTGCGCTCGGCATCAATAGCCGGCGCGTAGTGATTAGAGAGATTGGTGGCTTCGTGGGAACCTCCGGCTTGGTAAGTACCCGGCGTATAAGACGACCCCCCACTTTTAAGAAGATTTTTTGGGGTTAAAAAGTCGTCTTATACGCCGGAATATACGGTATATATGTATACAATATCATTAAAATATACTGCATGCATCGGTTCTTACATTTACGTAATATATACCTTGTGCCCTTTGCTGCTTGTCTCTGCCCAGAACTCATCTAAATGTCTCTTAGACATGTTCATGTTGACATATGTGTAAGCTCTGGACAGAAGAACCAAATAATTATCTTACGTTACCCAAAAGGACGCAGAAGGCGTCGGGTGGAATAGCCTGTAACTTGAAGACTATATTTGCAAAAATAAACCCACCATTGCTAGAGGTTAATTCAAATATATATAATATAAAAAATGGCTATAACTTTCCTAATAAAGAGTAAAAACAAATAATAGAATTTTATTTATTTAACTAAAAAAATACAGAGTATGTAAATTAGCCATTACACAAGATAAAGGCTTGTACCTTGTACGTTAATCTGCATGATTCTTTATAATGGTGTCAATGACATTAACGGTAGATATGCTCACTCCGACCTCTGTACAATGTCAAGCATTCTGGATTTTTTCTTTCTTGCATGTTTCACCCTTCTTTAGTTGTGTCCTACCTACGATTCCTTTAAAAATTGGATTTTTTTTGGGGGGGGGGTGGCAGTTGTTTAAATTCACACGGGAGCCCTATTTATGTCTAGGTAGAACAGTTTACGTACTGTAAGTGTTTATTTTTGTATTGTTTGTAATATCATAGAAATGTTCATATGTCGGCATATTCTTTTGCACACAGCGGCATATATGTGTAAGGGTATCTGTTATTGAATGTACACACTAGAAAGCAGTTTGTGTGTCTGCAGAGCGTTGCAGAGCGTTGTGTTGCCTTATAAATGTGAGCAGTTTGTGTGTCTGCGCGGCAGTGTATATGGGCGTATATGCATAGGTGTTTATGTCTCCATGCATTGGCACAGTAGGTGTACGCATGCGTGTAGTGTGAGTTAATGCACATGCAGAGACAAGGTAGAAAGAGTTTGCTGTGTCTTTGCCTGGGAGTAGATTGTAAGCCAATTGGGTCACTGTGGTAGTGCTGTATACACTGTCAGGGATATCCAGGATGAGGCAGATAATGTAAATTGCAGGAAGTGGGGTTTGTGAATAATATAGGTAAAGTACATCCCTGTTTGGGCATGTGATGGGCATTTTGTCTTGCCAGCCTGCCGATGCCCGCAGTTTATGCACAAATGTGCCATCTGACAGTGCCCACCATGTGTATCTTACCGCTGTGTATCTCTTCCTCTTTGTTCCTTTTCACTCTTCTTGCTGATTCTCCTCTTGCTCTTTCTGTCTGCACCTTTCTTTTTCTCCTCTGTATCAATCTCTTTCTTGTTCCTTCTTTTATTCCGCTTCTTTCTTCTTTCTTGAGAGGTAAGTTGTAGTTCTTTGATTTTCTTTTTATACTCTGATCTCCTACACTGTTCTGTTAGTAGTACTGTGGCAATGCGGGAGGTTGGGTGGCCATGATAGGGGGGATGGTGGTAGCTTTTTTTCTTAAGCTAGGGACATTAATGAAATGTTAGCGTAATATATTACTTAATTATCCCCACTGTTAAAGGTCATCAGAGAATGTAAGACCAAGAGCAATTGTAAAAATATACGTACTGGTGAAATATTGGAGGACAAAACCAGTGGCAAACACTTCTGCACACACCTCTCATATGTAATGATACCCAGGTGTGCACATATACATGCTTTTCCCACCAACTAGACAATGCCGCAAACTAACGTGACTCTCTATCTCTCCATTTGACTGAATGTAGCAGCCAAGAGTTTGCTGAATAAGAAGACAGATGTTGGGAAGGTAAGTCTAGACATTGTCGAGGAAAGAGACAAATTCGTATGGAGGGCTTCAGCAGAACTGGAATGTTGCCATCCCATGTTGGGCTTATAGTTTGGCTTACAAGGTAACCAAGTCCTATCTGTTTAAATGCCTTTCATTTTCTTTCACAGCCTCAGACAAACAGTACCAAGAACAGCGCTGGTGTGACTAGTCCGAAGGGGCCCATTCCTCCAGCAGCACTGGTATGATAATTGAGGAACTGGATGGGGAGACTGACTCAGCTCACAACCCTATTTGTGTCTATGGCATTTTTAGGGTGGAGAGCTATGGCACTACTTTATTGCTCACTGGGGAACGCCGAAGAGTCTGGTATCTTTGTCTCTTTTTGTCATTCTGAGAACCTATCACTTTGTGGTGTGAATGGATGATGCCTTTTTCTTGTCCATGACCCGGAGTAGCCTGTTTTGTGTTAGTGAATTAGAGGTGTTTGTGGTCTGTCTCAGGAAGATCTCTCTGTGGTGTCAGGGACCTTTGTTATTATGTTGTGTTCGTGGTTCAGATAAGTTTGGTCTGTCTCTGGGAGAGAGTAGTTTGTTGTCTGTCTGTGGCTAAGACTGGCCTGTGATTTCTTTGTGGGTTAGATAGAGGTTAGTATAGCATATCTCTCTGTCACTCCTCCATTCTCTTTGCCCTAATACCCAGGTTTTATTCCCCCTTTTTAACGCAAACTGTCCTTGTCCCTGGCCTTTTCCTCATGTCAGCACCCTTTCTATTCGCTCTTGCTACCTCTCCCCTACAATACCCCTTTACTTTTCCCTCCCTCTGTCTTCCTAACCCTCCCTTTTATCCCCTGTCCCTGATCTGTTTTCTTGGTCTCTCCTTCTTCCCATTTCTCATTCTTTCTTCCTCTGTAGGAACCTCAAACCACAGTTATTCATAACCTGGTGGACGGGATAAAGGTATTTGCCATGTTTACCTCTCTCTTCAAATGCCATGTTTCACAGCCCTCTCTCATATCATCTGCCGCCATATATGTGCACAATGCCATTAACCACTGTGATAGTAGATGGTTTTGTAGTACAATGTATTTTAGGTCCCTGATGAGCTTCTGGCTTCCATTGGTTTGAAGGAACATTAATTGCTAAGCATGAAAGAGTCGAGACAATGTACTGAAGGTTCTATTGGTGGGGTGATGGCATAATGACACACTGGGCTGGATTATTTTTTTAGAACTTGTATCAAAAATAGTTTGCTGTTTTTGCCCCATTATCTAGACAGACGCACAGATTCCTCAAAATATTGCCTTGTGGTAAGTAATAGAATGACTTATTCTGTCGCCCAAATGAAGATTCCTACTATTGAAAGTCTATGGAGCAATGGACTTCATTGGCATTGCCTTAAAAAATGTGCACAGTGTGGTAGGAAAGGCACCCAAAATGTCATATGACTGATAACAGTGGCAGCCTCCAGGTCTATAGAAACAAAAAGAAACCAAATGAGACAAAACAACTTGTATATGTTATACTTTATGGAGTAAGGTTATTTTTTTCATGTTGCTAATGCTCACTGCTATAGTTTAGGTTAAAGAACGAAATGCTGCTCTGGGAGAGACGTGGCTAAGAACCTACGATCATCTAGAGGCCTTCCAAAACTAGTTGGTTAACTTGGAGTTACTAATGGCTAATGAGTTATATTGAACTCATATATATTCTCTTATATATTCTCTTATATGTACTTATATATACTCATGAGAGAGAAAACACATGGCACTTAAGACCTAGCTACATTTGCTAGTTTATTTACCCCTACCATTTTGGATTATGATTAAATGTTACCATTATCTGCTACGACTCAGATTTACATTTTGATTCTGAAATCGCCACCATGTGGCACAGCCTTTTTAGACAAAATGGACATCAGTTGTTGATGGACAGATGGAGGATTGATGCTGGGCCAGATTAGCAATAAGGAGGCAGCTCTGGCATAGGGGCCGGCATGACAATGTAAGTGTGGCTGACAGCTGGATATGTGTGGCTGCACCCAGGCGTATCCAGCTGCTGGCCACAAACTGCAGCACCTGATCTGCTGGAGTTGTAGATTGAATTAGTGTGTGGTGCTGGTGGCCAGAGCCCCACGAGGAGTTTTCCCAGTGTGCCAGATGGCCAGTCCTAGCCTGGATTAATGTATATTGTTTGGATAGGATACTGTTACTGGAATGTGTTGGAATTATAGGTCCTGCCATAACTGTTAATTGCTTGGGCTTATGGGAGGGCAGTGTGCACTCCTAAAAATTTGGAAAATGTGTAGCAAGGTCATTTCAGATTGGCAACAATATTATTATAATTATTATTAATTGTTTTATATAGCGCAATCAAATTCCTTAGCGCTGTACAATGGGTAGACAGGACTTAACAAGTAGTATGTAACATAACAGGGGAATTTGAGCTTATGCAACCTTAAGTGACAGCAGAAAATCATGTGCCCTCATGCTTTTTACTTTAGGAAATCAGTCTTTCTTACGCCCCAACTTTCATGAACTCCATCTCATTTGTGAGCACTCCTTATCCTTAGCTGTCCAGGTTGCTCGCAGTTCAACCAAGCTATGAACCCACCTACAGCACCTTAAGAGTTGCTTTTATGAGTTAGAGGAAAAAACAGAAAATTTGACTCCATCAGCTTAACTGTGTATTATGAAGGGCCAACCATGATTTCAGAAAGAACAATAAGTTGGTCCTATGCAGTAGCGTACCTAGCAGGGACGGGGGGGCGGTCAGCCCCGGGTGCCGCTCATCAGGGGGGTGCCACGGGCTAGGTTGACCACATGTCCCGGATCCCCGGCAGCGTTGTCACTTTTTTTTTCTATTACACGGAGGAGAGAGAGGGGCGCCTAGCAACCGCTCGGCGCCCCTCAGTCTCCTTCGCGAGGCCTCTAACTCCGTCGCGGAGCCGGCATGTCATGCTGAGCGCCGGAATATGACGTCATATTTCGGCGCTCAGCAGTGAAGCAGCACAGAGGCAGAGCAGGAAGCAGCGGCAGAGCAGGAAGACGGAGGTGTCGTGCTCCCACCGCTGGACTTCTGGATGGTAAATCGAAAACCTTTAACTAGTTAACTTAGTGAGATGAAACAGGGCCCCTTTTACCTATAAGATAATAATAATAATAATAACAATAATAATGAAACCTCTTGATTTTACGGGAAATCAGGGGATGAAAATATGTCATAAATCCTCTGCCATATGTTAAAAACAACCTCTAATCAATTCTTTTACATGGAAGACAATAATTTGGTCTATGTTACGTGAAGAAATAGCAAACAAAAGGTTTTGGCAACAGTGTGCAATGCCAGAAAGCAACTTTAAAGGCCAACACAATATTTACCCGTTCTTGTGAAGAAATAAAGAAGCTTTGGGGGTTATATATGAAAAAAGTGATTCTGGTTAGTGATCTATTGGCCGTTGCAGTGATTACACAGGCTGTGAGTGTCGTTATAAGCATTGTTTCACTGAAAAGATAATTGGTGTGAAATTAATAGAGATGCGAATGTAATGATGGAACACTGGTCAATAACATGTGAAAATTGTGTGAACTGGAAACAAATTGATGATCCAGTAACACTAAGCAAGGGTGAGAATACAGTAACTGTGCATACATGTTTAATATCAATTAGGAAAAATGATGGACACATTTGTAGCAGAACAGAAGGTAACAGCGTAATGAATAAGTGAAGCATAAGTAAAATACAGATCCAGAAACATATGAACCTCGCTCTGGAGAATGCAGTTAAGAACAACCACTGCATTGTGAGCAGGTACATATCCAGGCCCGGGTAAAAATGAATTATAACCATATGAACAAAGACATTGGGGGTTTACCAAAGTGAGAATTTGCATTTAAACTCTCTCACTACCACTATGCGTTATGAGGATCCATCATTGACAAAGTCTTCCAGTATGGAGGGCTGAGCTGACCCTATATAATCCATAATTTAGTGGGAGAGAAGACTTTGTAGAAATATCCAAATCTCATTTTAGTATACATTGTATGGGGTCAGCCAATCTCTTCCTGCAGCAGAAGCTCACTGATGTTGGTTCTTGATACATAGGCCAGGGAAGAGTCCACCCTGCCCATAGTTCCATGAAGTCTTGCTTGGTGCCAAACATATAGCTGTAGAGTCCATTCTATCTGATAATTCGACATCAGATAAGAATCATAAAGCCCATATAGTGTGCTCCTTTTTCTGCTGAAGAAACTTCAAACCTTATTTTTACTATTATCTTAAATTGAATCTTCCTATCTTTCTACTGTTTTATCTTCCTACTGTGAAAGTAGGTTTATCTATTTCTATTACATGTATATATATATATATATATATATATGTATTTATTTTTGGTATTAGTACTAGGATATTAGATGGGCTTGAGCTTTAATTTCTGAAGCTGAAAAAAAGGATATTTATGGCGGCTCCCAGTGGCATTGTTGGAATATATAGTACCTTTAGCCCTCCTTGTGAATGCTCAGTTCTCCAAATAACATGGAAGACTGGTGTTAATACCTTGTTGCTGCCACATTGTTTGCTTGGTTATCGGCTGTCGGCCTGGACCTGTAGTGTATTCTGCCATACCGGTAATACTGTCTTTGAAGATTTGATATTTACGACATCCTTTAAGAGTTGTGTGACCTTAAGAGCGCTGGAAATCAAGTGAACTTTAATGTAATTTATTGGGCACATGGAACTAGGATGATGGCTTTCCACATGCTAGAATGTATTTCCCTTCTCTTTTTTCCTATCCATTCATCACACTTCTTAAAGTTTCTCTCCAGATCCCATTACAACCCTCCCTCTCTTGTCTTCCTTTTCCGCAGGAGTCCTCAGACAGTACACACACAAACCCAGAAGATGAAGAAATGAAAGGTACTGTGATGTTCCCTCTGGTCACTTACAGCTCACCCCAGTCCATAAGATCTGCCTTAACCTTTCTACCATCTGCTTCCATCTATCGCACAAGCCATCCCCTCCTTTGTATTGAGTTGCTGGGTGAGAAGGATAAACAAGGGGAACAGAAGATTGAAACAAAGGGAGTAGGAATCATTTGACCCAGTTACTAGACTGATACACCCCATCTCCCCACAGACCTCTGAAATTTGAATTGCCTCTAAGATGTCATTATTTTCCTATGTTTTCGCATCATTACACATGTAGTGTTTCTTATCTTAAGTTGTTTTTCTGCCCACCACCATGTTCATAGTATTCTCTTCAAAGACAGTGTTTCCACCTCGACCTGTACTTTTTCCAACCCAGTCTCTGCTTTACAGAATCCCCTCTTTGACCCAACCTCCCAGCTCAATTCATAAGTACGTAAATGCATAAACGAGAAAGCAAAATGATGATGAGTAATGGCAGGTCTCATAAAAAGTTCATATTAATGCAAGCGATATACAATCACTTAAGAGCTGTTGGTTTTTCCTTTAACTTGGACTTACTCACTCTGCAATGAGCCATCTATATGTTGGCAAAATTGCCAGTAATATTACATTCGACAAACTTAACAATTATATTAACACACAAGAAATTTCCCACCCCATAAAATTATAATTTATATACCGTAATATATTAAGTATGTCTTGTGTTAAGGGCAGTCCTGGGACATTTGGTTTTGTCTGCTGGTTTGTAGTTTTAGTACCTTGCAATAAAATAGTTTTTTTTTCCATAATGCCCAAAATGCTGGGACAGATGTATTTGGTAGAATGGAAAATAACAATTTTTGCTTATTTTTCTTTAGTTCTTTGCCCACAAACATCAGATTGTTAGTATTGCTCTTTAAATATAGAAACACAAACGATCCACTTGTGTTGTTAGCATAAATTTATTAGGAATGGAATACAAAAAGTAAACAGTGCTTTGTCAATCAAGCATAGCTGTTGTATATTTTTCATCAGGAACGTCAGCTCTGTTTGGAGCTGAGACCGATCATGAAGCGCAAGCAGCTACTACTGATCCCGTCCTCCATGACTGCGAAGGGCAATCATACAGAATCTGAGCGCAAATACAAAATAATCGGAAACATAGTTTAACCCTTTGTCTATCTGCTGTAAAACTCACAAATATTTTTATTCATCACTTTGTCTTAAAAAAAATGGTGGTCTGCAATGAGGTTAAAATAAAATTAAACATCGGTAAAACATCTACAGAGGCCCATGAGCCTCTAAATTCTAACCTCTAAATTCTAACCTTTTCCATTTCTGCAGTAAACCTATTCCTCATATTCACAATCATCTTACTGAAGTAATAATGCAATTATATCACTCAGTCAGTGACATATTTATGTCACCTGACCTAGGGCAGTGTTCCCCTCCATCGCCCAGTCAGCCAAGGACATAATATACACAGTATTACTATGTTGAGACATAAACGTTTCCATTCCCATTTCCCGTTTTCATTCAACATTTGGGTCTTCACCACCCTTCCTCATTCATTTACCCATCACCACTCACACGCTTCATCTCCTGGTACCACATTCTTGTCTCTTACCATGTCTCTCTCACAAGCATCTCTTGACCTCTCTCAAGGTTTCCCATCAGTTCCTTTCCCTGTCTTTCTTCACCTCGTTTTCTCTTCCTGTTCTCTCTAGTGCTGAAGTTCTCAGACATTTTAAGCTCAGTGAGAAGGGGCTCGGGGGCTCTGGAAGCTGAGGGACCACAACCAGCGGTCGCTCAGCAGCCCCTTTCCCCATCCTTCCCCCACTCACCACTTGCACAGCGTAAGTAGGAGTATGGGTCAACCGGGAGACCCCAAACACTTATATAGCATGCAATATATATGCATGAAGTATGTCATATGCAGTATTTTCCACAAGCCATTAATATTATTTTTGGATATTTTATTTGTTTTTGATAGAAAATCTAATATTTTTTGCCCATTAAAAATGGATTCCTAGATACTAAGATGAGAGCAGACTCCTTGCTTTACAAGATAACTATAATATGCATTTACCAAAAACGTACAGTATAGCAATGCCGTTGGCCACAGCGGCGGCGATTCTCCTATTATGGGGAAAGCTGGGTAGAGTTTCTAGAGGTCCCTTGTGTTTCTGTCACCGTGATGTCACTGTTTGTGTGGAGGGTGGGACTGACCCCCGACACTTCTTTGTCTCGGGATGGGTTGGAAGCTTCAGTTCTTGCTATTTGTTGTGTGGATTGTTTTGTAAGAAATGTTGTTTGTTGTGTTATGTGTCATGCGCATTGCTACTGCGTCTCTGCTCTATCTGTGTTGATATCTGTTTATCTCATTTTTTTCTCCATTTTGTTATCTGTTTCCTTTTTGCTCCAAAACCCTGCCACCCTTTACTTTCCCTGGACCCTTTCTTTTCTGTTTCCTTTCTTTAAACTCTTTTTCTTTCTCATCTCCTTCTTTTCCTTGGAATGCTCTCTTTCTGCTCCCCTGTTCTTTTTTCTTTATCTCCAATCTTCTTATTCTCTTGCCTTTCCTTCTCACTGTCTTTAATCTATTGCACTTGTCTATTGGTGTCTGTGCCTTGCCTCTGCTTCTCTGTCTCTTGTTTCTTCAATCCTGTCTCTGTTCCCTGTCTCTCTTTCTGTCTTCTGTTCCTGTCTCTCTACTCCTGGTTTCTCCGTCTCCCCACTCCCAGCTGCTAGATTTACAGATATATTTAACACAGTCAGACGAGGCTCAGAAGCAGAGGGGGTGCAGTATTCCAACACGCAGCATCGGCTTTCCCAGCCCCACCTAAACTCTCCGTTTGTACAGCGTAAGTAGAGCACTCACTCACACACACCTTTCTAGGCATTTGCCTTACATTCAAAGCATTACTGCACTTTTTCATCCTTACCACTCTTGCCAATAACATGTTCTCATCGTCACTCATTCTCAGTATCTCCCGCAATCATTTTCCTTGTTTGTCCTGTTCTTTCCATATGACCTCTTATTTCAATTACATCTTTCTTTATTGATTAATATACAGATGATGCCATTATCCACTTTTTAGCTCCCTCTTGGTAAGCATCATACTCCATGGGTCACTTATGGATCTAAAGCTCTCCTAGAAGAATCCTTTTCCTCTCTCTCTCTCTTTCAATCTCTCTTTCCAAACTCCTTTACTCCCTTCAACCAAGACAATCTTTTGCCTGGTCATCTTTAGTGACCCAGTTTAGGGTGCATCCCGCTCACATACTTATGCATATTGTCTTGCTTCAAAAAATCAAACAATTTTCTCTCTGGATACTTGGTTTTACATTGATTTGTCCAGCCCTGCCCCTTCTCCTTTTTTCTGTGACC
>VKOC01008804.1:0-16417 GCA_009364415.1 Spea multiplicata | reverse complement strand
TTCTATGGTTGTCTTTAAAAGGTGGTCCAGTACCCAATTGTATGCTTCCTTACATTAACATTGGAGTCAATGTTGCATCAAATCCAGTGCATATTAGCATATGCAAATTTGTGCATGTGTCCCATTTATAGATGGCTTCTGTGTTATTTTCTTTGTCTGTTGGTTGCTTAAACAGGTATCATACTTAAGTATGTTGTCTGTACATATTCTGTTGTCAGCATCCTCCACAAATAGTATGAAATGCCATTGACAGTAGGGATCTTGCACACTTAAAAAAAAAATAGAATCCTCCAGACATCTAGGATGTCTGGTGCTAAGGTTGGTCCCTCGTCACATCCAACAGTTGCATGCTAACAATTGCAAAACAATTCACAGATTAACAAATTGTGGGTTGTTTGCAAGGGCATGCAAGTGCTTGCAGCTTCAAATTTTGTTCAGTTCAGATGAGATCACCCAGGTTCAACTGGAAGGTTCAGTAATTATGTTCATTACCCCCCCATAACTGAATTCAAAAGTGCAGTAAGATGATTCTCATTGGAGCCAGTCGTTCTGGGTCTAGACTCCTGTAGACATACAGGAGTTCATGTCATGTTCCTTCTGGTGGGTATCCCATGAATGGTCAGAATGGGAAAACATTACAGAGAGATTTATAGTATTTGCAAAATGAATCTGCTTTTGATGTATCTTTAAAATTCTCCCCTTTGAATTCGTAACCTTGCATATGTATATTTGTTGCTGCTTTTTTACGCAGAGCCCAAATTGATTTAATGGACTTGACTCAATGAGCCGCTTAAATCTTAATTGGTGTTAACAGTGGTTGAAAATTCATGGTTTGTGATACAATTACATGCTTAAAAACATGTCATCGGTTGTGGAATACAGAATGCAAGAAGCTACATATAAATTAACAGAAAACACTTTCACCTAAACAATTTGGATTTTTAAAATATTAGCACGTCTTAAGTGGATACATTTTATACACAAATTCTAAATTATATAAAAACTATGTTGAGAATTCTTTCAACTAAAAAAAAATATAACACACCCGTAGAGTGGTAAAACTGACACTGAACACATGAACATGAGTTTCATGACAGTATAACATGGATAATTGAACCTCTTGAATTAATTATATACGTGCCAGCATTGAAGGGGTTATATTTTGAAAACATATTTTACTATGGTTTACTTGCAAGGACAAGATACATGACAACATGTTGCCATACATGGAAGTTATTAGTATTTCCAAACACTGTATCAATTCCGATACACTTGCTGTAAGGCAGACTATCCCATAGTCTCCTATTTGTTGCATACTGCCAACAAACATATTTTACAAAAAGTAATACATTTCCCACCATGTCAGTATTTTGCTTTGCCTGTCTTTGCTATATAATGACTAAACACTTCCTACCAGTTAAATGGAGTAATCCCTTAGTGGTGAGAGGTGAGAAGGGAACAGGAGGGAGGTGGTTGTATGTATATGTGGATGTGTACTTGTGTATGTGTTTGAGCATGGATGTGTAATTTGTGTGTGTATAAGCATGGATGTGTAATTGTGTGTGTGTTTGAGCATGGATGTGTAACTGTGTGTGTGTTTGAGCATGGATGTGTAATTGTGTCTGTGAGCATGGATGTGTAAGTGGGATGAGATGGAGGTTGTATTAGTGAGTATGAGTAAGTGTGTGTAATTTGTGTGTTTACATATGTTGTATGTTGGAAAGGGGGGGGCAAAGAAGGCACAGACCAGTTGTGTAGGGGCAATGATGGCACAGACTAACTGTTAGAATTGGGGGCCTGGGGAATAATTTTCGCACCAGGGCCCTGTGGTTTCTAGTTATGCCTCTGACTCTAAACATGTACTTTCTCCTTTTGGATTCAGTTTTCTTGACATGATTGAGAGGGGTTCACTCTGCAGATAAAAGAGAGGTAAAGACAAAGAATGTTTTTTTCAACTTTGAGAAATGTGGACAATGCTGCTTGCCAGTAAATTACAAAAATCCTTCCAATCTACATCTTGGGACAGCTTTCGTTAGGTGGAAATCCACTGGACTTGACTATTAATAACCTTTACAAATGAACGGACATGACAGCACCAAACTTCTGTTTCTGGGAGTAAGCAGGGAATAGTAATGTTGGAGAAGTTAAATAATACTCCTTTTTAATACTTTTAACACTTATATACAGCTATTTTTGTTAACGATAACAATTGGCTTTTAAATACATATCTTGTGCACTTGTCCACTTTAAAAAAAACCTCTAAATGTAATATAATATCTCTTAATCCCCTCCATCTTCAAATACCTGTAATTGAGCCAGGGGGAGATATAATATAGCCAACTGGCATGAAGACTCATGCTGTGATGTTATTAGGTCATCTCATACTTTCAGAACAGCTCAGAGTAAAGGACTTTTATCCAAAGGTTATGGCCATGCTTCATTTTTGATAGATGCATGGTGATAGATGCAATGCTATCCCGAACCCTGGTGTTTGCCTCTGACCCTCTGTGACTTAAACACAGATCATTTTAGTGCCATTGTGTTGTTGTCCTGTTGAATTAGTTATATTACCTTGCTTTAAGCTTCTTGTTTTCATGCAAAGATAAGTACCCTGGACTTTTGAGGCCCTCAAGGACTGGAGTTTTGCATCCCTGCATTCACAGACCAATTCTCAGTAACACTAAGGTACCCACTACAGGTCTAAGATAGCAACATTTATTGTGTATTTGATTAGCTGTGAGTTGTAGGTGATTACTTCTGCAGAAAAAAACAGATTTGGGCTTGCACAATACAAAGTACATAGTAACACAGTTATTTAGGCTAAAAAATAAAAATATCCATCAAGTTTCACCCTGAAGAAGGCAAAAAAAACACTTTATAGCCCGTGGTTATGTTCTTTAGTTGTTCTAATTACCTTTTTGCAAGTTATGTTAGCATCTTTGTATTTTATGAACAACGCTTTTGATACGTTGATATACATTACATAATACTCTCTTTATTCTCTGTTATTCTTTATTTCCTAACTGACTGCTCTATTAAGCCACATTGGTTTTAATGTTGTATTCGTTACCCGAGGAGACATGTTTATAAGTGTATTTCATTAATGTTAGTTTGAAGATATTACACGTTTTGTCTGTTGGTCCCTGCAAACAATCCATCCCGGTCAATTAACTCCAGAGATGCCCTTGCCCGGTTGTAGTTGGCCTTCCTAAAATCCAGTTATGATGGAGCAGCTACCAGTTTGCTTTTGTGAACTAATCTCCAGTGTCACAAGTTATGTTTACTGTTCCCCAAATGCTCCCTTACTTGAGTATTCAACAAAAGCTCTATGTTGTTAGTAATCACCAAATTCAGACATGTATCCTTTCTACTTGGTGTCTCCACTAATTGTGACATGATGCAGTTATTTAACAGGTTAAAAAAAATTGCCTCGCTGAACTACTTGTTCCAGTATTTCCAGTCGATGCCTAGGTAATTAAACCCCCCCCCCATCATTAAAAAATGGCCCAGATGTGTAGCTATTTCAATTCGTGATCCTAATGACGAAGGTATGGAGGATGCCGTTATATACGCGACCACGTGCTACGTTTTTATGCTCATGGAGAATGCTGCTGGGCATGTCCAGCTGCTGGCCGAAAAATGCAGCACTCAATCTTCTATTGGAGCAATCAGCTGAGTATGGGGCACCATTTTAGTGCCATTGTGTTGTTGTCCTGTTGAATTAGTTATATTACCTTGTTTGTGAAAAATGCAGCACTCAATCTTCTATTGGAGCAATCAGCTGAGTATGGGGCACCATTTTAGTGCCATTGTGTTGTTGTCCTGTTGAATTAGTTATATTACCTTGTTTGTGAAAAATGCAGCACTCAATCTTCTATTGGAGCAATCAGCTGAGTATGGGGCACCAATGGTCAGTGGCCCACTGGCATTTTCCCGGTTTGCCATATGGCTAGTTCAGGTCTGCCTACAAATAATGTACTACACCTCTATCCATAAGGCTTTGACATTATCACCAGTATCAGTGTACACAATTTCTTTAATACTATGTCTTAGCTCAGGTCTAACAGAAATACATACTTCTCTGCCTTTCCTGTTAAGTCTTAGAAGAAACTGTACCCTATGTGATCAAAAATATGTCGACCCTTTCCTAATTATTGAGTTTGGGTGTTTCAGCCGCACCCATTGCTAACAGGTTTAAAAAATCAAGCAAACATTGGCAGTAGAGTGGGTCGAACTGAAGAGCTCAGTGTCTTAAAACATATCATAGGATACCACCAAGAAGTCAATTTGTGCTGGATCTGCTGTGGTCCACTGTACATGCTATTATTGTGAAGTGGAAGCGACTAGTCCTAAACAACAGCTCAGCCACAAAGTGGTAAACCACGTGCAGAGCAGGACTGCTGAGTGCTGAAGCACATGGCTTGTAAAAATTGGCGGATGCCAGTAGAACAATAACTACCAGAATGCATGGTGCCTACTGTATAGTTTGGTGGAGGAGGCATAATAGACTGGGGCTGTTTTTAGGGGTTTGGCCCATGCCCCTTAGATCAAGTAAAGGATAATGTTAATGCTACAACATACGCAGACATTTTAGATTTTTGTATCTTTTGGTGCTCTTTTGGCTGAATGGGCACAAATCCTCATAAATACACTCCAAAATCTTGCAATTTTGGAGTGTATTTTGGAGGGGGCAATGCCATGTTAATGCCCACGGTTTCGGAATATATGATATAGGTGTGATTGTCAGGTCTCCACATACTGTTGCATCTTAAACATTGCGTTATGCAGTGAACATTTCTTTCACATTTTTTACATACTTTAAGACCAGACCAGTAAGCAAGGAAAAAACTAGACCCAGCAGTCTATTGATAAAGTTCGATCAAGTTAGCAGTCAAGTTGCTGAGGACAAGTCAACTAACCTCATTAAATTCAACTCCCAACAAACATCACATTGCAATGGTATCAGCTTATCTACTGAGAAAATGCAAAGTTCACTGAGGCAATTAGAAATTGTTCAAACTCAACAAAATCAACTCATATCAGAAACATGCAGATTTATGTAGAAGAGCTTTATGCTCTTCACAAAGCCTGTCTCAACCGTTCTAAATAACTGTTGAGTGAAGCTTTAAACAAAGACCAGTTTGAGAATTGAAATTTTAAATTCATAGCACTTGACCTAACTCGACTGCCTCTCGTTTAATGAATGAACAAGCTGCAGTACAAGTTTGGTCTGTCAAGTTAGCTTTGTAAGTCTACTGGTTACTTAGATTTTATGCTACAGCTTATAAAAAAAATCAAAATATAATAATAATTAGAAAGCAGGTCTAAAATATGCTTTAAAATAAAGCATTTTATTCATAAGCAGACTTTTGTCTTTGAGCAGTTCTTAGAGGTCGTGCCATGAAATGATTGTTTCATATCTGGTTGCAGCAGGTAAAAAAAAGACAAAAAGACTGTGATTATTGCTTCTCTGATACTAACCGCCAAAGAGAAATGCCAGAGTGCCATCTAGTGTGGGAGTTATGTATTTTGCCACTGTAATTACGTAGAAGAAAAAAAAATATGGGCATTATTGTATTTTCTCTAGTAACATCTAGTATTTGTTGCTGATTACCTTGGTTTTTGAGGAACATTGACATGTTCAGCAGGACATTGAGCACTATTACAGTCACCAAGCCTTGTATGAGCATTTTTTTTTATCTGGTGTAAACTGTTAGTTTGGCTTAAGTGTTCACTGATTGGCCTAAGCCAACAAAACTTTCTCTAAGAAATTATCCTTAGTATAGAAGGCAACATCTTGGGTGTTGTGTCTGGTCTTCACCTAAAGCGTTGCCTACTACATTATATGTAATTTTTTAACATATATATTCAAAAAAGAGAATATATATCTATGAGAAACCTATCTAATAAATATTCCACTGAAACAGACACCCAGGCTTACCTCGCAAGTGTCCAGTTTTCTAAAAGACAGTCCTGATTTTTGGCACTACCCCACCAAACTGCCCTGCTGTTGGGTAATGGTGATTATGGGCTGTTTGGAGAGATCAGAGGATTCATGGAGTAAGAAAAGCGTTTCTGCATCTCTTTCTCCTTAAATCTATCTGCATTATTCTGACCTCTTGTGGACTTCAGCAAAAAGCTGGAGCCACAGGGACAGCCTCTTTCCGTTCTTCCAATTGGGGAAAAGGGTGTCTGTCTGGCAGCTCCCCCCTTTTACAGAAGTGTATCGGGAGCAGAGGCTTACTGCGAGGAAACCAGGGAAGCAAGAACGTTGCGGGATCCCGTAAGGAGAGGCTACATGACCCCACAGTTGACGTGAAAGGGAAAGCTATGGTTCAGAAAAGGGGATAGTGAGGAAGTATGCATGCATGTATGAATGTGGAAGTGAGTGTTAGTGAGCATGGACGTGTATGAGTATATAAACATGAATGTGCATAAATCTGGTAAATCTGTGAGCATAGATGTATACGTGTAAGTGTGTACGAGCATGTATGTGTAAATGTGGGTGAGTGAGCATGAATGTGTATGTGTGTGAACATTGATGTGTATGTGTGTGGATGAGCATACATATGTAAGTATGTAAGCATGAATGTGTCTGAGCATGGATGTGTATGTAAGTGTGTGAGGGGGAGTATGTGCATGAATGTGTATGTCTGTAGGATTCGGGAGGCCTGGTTCACAGATAACCGGATGAAGAAAGAAGACATGGGTAGAAGTGGACAAAGAAAGAAGACAAAAAAACAAGAAGAGGCACGTGAAGAAGCAGAGCTAAGGGAAGGGGGACAGAGCACTGAAGCAGTCGGTGGAGAATGTAGGAAGACGTGTGAGAGCATGAATGTGAGTGTGAGAGCATGACAGTGTGAGAGAGCGTGAGTGTGAGAAGGCGTGAGAGGGAATTTGGTAATCATGATTTAACAGAATGGATGTGGGCGTGGTTTTGGTGGTTGTGGTAGGGGGGCCACACTTCATTCTTGTATCACAACTAAAGTCGCTCAAGCACTCCAGTAGTTCAGTGAGGTATATTTACCTCATCAACACGGGCAACGTTGTGACCTTACGGTCTTTATCAAGCCATAACATTATGACCACCTGCCTAATATTGTGTAGCTCTAACTCATCAAGGCACGGACTCTACTAGTCCTTTGAAGGTGTGCTGTGGTATCTGGGACCAATACATTAGCAGCAGGTCCTTTAAATTGTGAGGTGGGGCCTCCATGGATCCATGTGTTCTCCAGGCAAGTGACGAACACGCACCCGGCCATCCACGTGATGTAAAGGAAAACGTTAATTTATCAGGCCAGGCCACATTCTTCAATTGCCCCGTGGTACAGTTCTTATGCTCACGTACCCATTGTAGGCGCTTTTGGCAGTGGACAGAGGTCAGCATCGGCACCCTGACTGGTCTGCGGCTACGCAGCCTCATACACACCAAACTGTGATGCACTGTGTGTTCTGACACCTTTCTATCAGAACCAGCATTAACTTGTTCAGCAATTTGAGGTACAGTAGCTCATCTGTTTGATCTGACTACATGGGCCAACCTTCGCCCCACACGTGCATCAATAAGCCTGGGCCCTGTCGCTGGTTCACCACTTTTCTTTCCTTGGACCAATTTTGATAGGTACTGACTACTGCAGACTGGGAACACCCCACAAGAGCTGCAGTTTTGGAGATGCCCTGACCGGGTCGTCTACCCATCACAATTTGGCCACTCGCTGCCTTATAATTTGTCAGTGGTCATAATGTTATAGCTGATTGGTGTTACAGTGCTGTTTTATGTCACTAAACCAGTTGGATGAAAGAATAAAAAACAAATCTTCTAAGGTTTATTTGTTTAGCATACTAGAGAATTTAATTATTATGTTGTCTGGAACAGCACCTTTAATGAACCTTCTGCAAGATTAAACCTTAAAAAAATTCAGGTCTGTCCGGGTCCCTCATACTTAGTGCCAGTATTCCCGGTGGAGAATGAGCAGATACACACCAAGTGTGTAGACAGTATGTGACATCCACGGAAGGGGAGGGTTAACCAGTACATCTGCTAACACAGATCACTATTATGGGCCCCTTGTAACCCTTTCTGTGCCTTTCTGTGTCCAAGCAATTCTGAGAAAGACTTAAAGAACATTGAGAGTCAGCAACAGACCTTGTGATGGACATTTCATTAAATGCTGCATGGCATTAGATGCATTTGAGAATGGGGTAGAAAGAGTGAAGGCTTTACAAAAAGGAGAGCATATTAATCCATACCTAGTCCTGCAAACTCTAGGACTAGCCTGGTGTTTGACAATCAAATTGTATTTTCTGATGCCCTTCACAAGCAACCAGACTAAATCCCTGTGAGACAAGGCAGGTGATTCCCCAATACTGCTTTTTCATTTGTTCCATAAAGCAGCTTTATATTACGGAGCTTTATAATACATATTTTTAAAATAATTTAGCAGCAATCAAAGGACAGTACCAACATTTACACATCTAAATTGAAGACATTTGTCATACATTCAAAAAGAAGCATTAAAAAGAAGATGAATCTTTGAAGATAAAATCATGTTTAACAAACATTATCGAAGATGTCCAGCCTTCAATATGTTGTATACATCTTTTGGTAATTATTAAAATATTTTAAATGTCATTTTCCAGTAAAATAGCAGCTGCTTATATGAGATAGAAAATATAAAAGGCATTTAATTATTCAGTAACACAGTCTTTGATCTTGCATAAGTACTAAAAATGTTTGTTTCAGAATGCAATGGAAAATATTTGGGAACATTTTAAGACACTTTGTAATCCCATATACTACAACTGTTACTGGACCAGAAAGGAATCTTTCTTCAGTCTTTGGTTTTACCGTTCACCAACAACATCTAACATTGCACTCTAAGGGCTGGGATTACTTGGTGGACCTTTTCAGTAGCGATGAATGCTACCTTCTTCTCATAGTATGCAGCTTCATTGATAAAAGTTGGATAGATTACTTTTTCCCCATCAAAGGACTGCTCATCACCTGTAAGGGTCTGGAAGATTGGATCACCAGGCTTTAAAGGATGGTAATCTCTATCCTAAAAAACAATCAAACAGGTAAATGTAACTTATATATAATTGCCTTATCCACTATGTTTATGTACGTATGACCATTAAACAGAAACACATTTAGGAACATTATACATGCTGTGCCTTTTCTGTGTTGACAGTCTCTGACCTTGACTATGTAAATATTCTCTACACTTTCACCATAAAAGTTAAGGAGCAGACATGAAAGTCCAGAGAACAGATGAGCTTATCTACAAAGGCCAAGACATCTTTGGGTCAAGCATTACATTTGTGCACTTTTCTTTACTTAAATAGTAAATGCTCTATATTCTGTATAATCTCCTCCATTCCCACCAAGTCCTCGAGAGAAGGAATTTGTGTCCTATTCCAAAAAGTTGGAACCAGGCAAGTTGCAGCATTTAACAAATATTGAAAAACAGAGTGTTTGTATTGTTGTACTGGCAAATCAGCATTATGTGGCAAGACCAAGGATAGAGAGTTGGTCAAGATATGATAAGCTGTACCACGAGGAGTATGATAAGGATCCATAACTCTAAAACCCAAGCTCACACAATTAAAGAACCTTTTAAAGAACAGCTTCTCACAAACTTATTGGGGGAGAACTGCAAAAAAACACTTTATTTGTGTAATTTACGTGGATTTGTATGATAACAAGAATGTTGGGACCTCATTTACTTGTATTGTCGGTGTTCCTGCCAAGGAGACATTTTAGGTCAAGCACTATGGGAAGCAAAAGGGGTATAGATGTAATGTTGACTCCAACCTATACCCTGCATATAGTGACTATTATGGCGGTTAGAAGGTACCTTACTTAAGGAGAAAGGTTCAAATTCACAAATGTACCAAATACTTATAAATAATAATAAAAGCTAACCTGTAGTTCCTTGTGGATAAATCCTTCTATTTCACCATCAACATCTCGTGGGAAATCCACTCTGGATGTTACTCTGTATATATCCATTTCAAAACTTGGAAACTCTTTTCCTAAGAGGACAAAAATATTTACAATACAATACATATTACACATAAACTAAACTTATGTATTGACCAAAGTGATAAATATAATCATATCCATCTGTCACTGTAATACAATTAATGGAAATAATGTTTTCTTATTGCTAGAAACAGCACCACGGTACAGCTGACTCAAAAGGGGTTATGGAACTACAAAATATTTGTTGATCTATGAAATGGCAATGCTTTTTACTGTACATGCACATTGTATGTAAATTACTATTCCGAATTTAGTTACGGTAGTTTACAACTTTGAACAACATGTGAAGATTCACACCATTAAAGGCTATATATGCCTTGAAAGCTAACAATATACACCAAATACCTCTATATGTGACTGGATGGCTATATTGTCCTGAAAAGAGACACATTTTAAAATTACAATTTTCGAGCATTAATATCATCTTATATGCCGTAGCAGACTGTGGCATGAAGGAGGGATTCTTTGGGAGATATCATAGACTTCAGTGTATACAAGCGTGTATGCCTGTACAGACATTTTTGAGAGCTGACAAAATGGAGAGCTGACAAGCTGAGAACTTAAAAAAATGATTTGCTCTATTTACGAAAATTGGAGGATTTGGATGAACCTGATAAGGAATCACAATGTAGTTCATTGGGATGCGATTAAATATATTAACTCAGTATATTCATACAATATAAGATATGTTTTTCCGAATAGCTCTTAATTAGTCAAGTGGTCAGTTGAGTAAATATTTAACTTGACTGCTTAGACACAAGTGAGATTGTATGCCATTGCATTGTGACACTTGTAATACAACTGGAATATCCATGCAACTTGGTTGAATCAGAACTTGCATCTCCTCACCTGAAGCTCGCATAAAATTAGATAAGAAAGGGGGGTGACAGTCGCTCTCGCACCCTGTGCACAGTGCGGTTAGAGAGTAAAAAAATAAGCCACAGCTTTTGCCCTGTTCCCTGCTTAGGGGATGTTAAGTGTTTAAAATATGCATATACCCTATATAGGAGGCACAAGTTTCATCTGGTGCCTCTTAGTCATCACTATCCTGTGACAAACAGGATGTGGGGGTTAAAAGTAAAATAAAAACACTTGGCCTTCATGCACATTGGCAAACTCATAATTTTGGCCAACTCAAAGGCATTTCGCAGTTTAGTGAATACACCTCAATTGAAATTTCAAGTCTTAGATTGTTAAAGTGTATTTAATTACTACATATGAAAGAATATATCACAATCTAACAAGAAAAGAGAAAGAATTCCATCATATTCTTTCAATACACTCCATTTATAGAACAGCTTACAATGTGTGAGCTCCTTCCCTACACTATTTTAAATTTAAGCCTGTATTAGCCGGGTTAGACCTACTGCTCTTACACAGAAAGCCCAGCAGTGATATTAATCAAGCAGTTATTTCATTGACACACGTTTATAACAGAAAATGTCAGAAAGTAAGATTTATTTTTCTTTCAGAGTGGTAGTATGGATAGCAGCTAAAACATTCAGAAAAAAAGTGACAGAAACACATTAATACAATAACACAGATTTTGTTTTTCTTTTATTGTTCCAGATGGTACAAGTAAAATATGTTCTTTCAGAAAAAATAAAATTCATCATGTACAAAACATTTTGTTGCAATATGAATTTCCTGTTTATTCTGTTCGGGTCAATCCCCTTTATTTACGGGGAGGGACTGGAAGAGAGTTGCAGTTTTAATTCTCTCGGCTCACTATTCATCTGAAGGGCCAACACCAGCAAGAAGGGCTGAGCTTGTCCTGTATATTGTATAATTCAATGGGTAAAGAGACTTTGAAGAATTCTCACCTCTTTAACTATGCATTACACAGGGTCAGCAAAGCTCTTCCAGCAACAGAAGCTCTCTGGTGGTAGCCCTTCAGAATATACATCAAGAACCTGTAACACAACTCTTCTGTCAGCTCTCCCTTTAGTGAAGAACTCCAATATCTCAATGTATCACTGGCTGCATGGATCAATCATTGCTTTTTCCACTTTCCTACCATACATTCCTTATATTACTTCTTAACCTGAAAATCAGTATTAGTCAATACTGTCGGTAAAGATCTGCCTGCTCTTCAGGCCATCTCCCAAAACAATAATTCATTCCACATAGCCCATATTGGTACCAAAGTCAAATTTCAAAGGCATAATCAGTATTAAGTGGGAAACTGCCACGTATGTCCATGTGAAGTCATAATTTAATCCAGCACTGAAAACCATTTATCACTTGTTTCATTGTTCTATTTTTGCTTAATTTTTAGAATTATTAGATTATATTTTTTCGGCTCTGACCTCTACCGGAGACATAACCAAGACACGCTATGTCCTCCATATCTTGTGAATATTAAATCATAATCCTACTGCAAGTCCAACCAGGAAGATGTAGTGCTCCCTGGACTCTACATGCATTGGTTTAGCAGACTATACATGATGCTTACACTCACTCCATTTTATACAAATACCATTTGGCAGTGGTAATACTGAATGAACCATCTAAACCATAACTGGTGCTGATGGTGGGTGAAAATGCATGGTTTGCAATTCAGCTCTCTGCTAAAAAAAAAGATAGATAGATAGATAGATAGATAGATAGATAGATAGAATGTGAAGAATTTTAGCACACAGTGGAAAGCTGTGAAGCACCGTGCACATATGCCAAGAAAACAAAAGAGAAACTTAACTCACACATAGGTCACCTAGGGTGCCACAAGGTCTATGGCTACCCTTCCCTGTGATAACATACATGTTTATATTATCAGGTGTACAGTGGCTTACACGTGAAACCAGTACACACTGGGCTATGGCGTATACGTGAATTTTAGCGGCTTCCATTGGAGGTGTTTTTGGAGTTGAAATGCTTCCTTGTGAATATGAATTTAACATGCAATCTTCGTTTTCCGCAAATGTCTGTATTTCAGGATACTTCAGGTACACAAAAATTATTCACATAATGGAGAGGGAATGGACTGACAATATGCATCGGGGGTAAACATGTAAGCTTACTGATATCATAATTGTGTTTATATCTTATAAATCCTGATCACTTTTCATGTAATTATTAATAATTCCCATTAAAACAATGACAATTTATGGCATGCACATAAAATATTTGTTTTAAAACAATGAACCATTTGTAACCTCTTATAATACATATCTCTATTATAAATCTTTCCAATACAGTGAAGAAGGCATTTATTACTTAACAAATGAAACCATTAAAGCGGTGTTTACGTAGTATCTAAACATATACGCAAGTGCAGTTGTTCCGCATATGCTATTTTGTGAATCAGTTCACTTACATATTTTGTCATATGGGTAGACACCCCTTCTTACCTTGGTTGTAAAGGTCAAGGAAATCCAAGCTGCAGTTAACTAGCTCTCTCATTCTTGCTAGAACATCGGCTCTTGTCACTCCTTGAGGCTGAGGGCCCAGCTCAAGGGCTGACGAAAGAGAAAATAGCAGTGTGTACACAGAAAATGTATTGCCCTCTGAATACAGTGAGCTCCGCAACAAACACGTATTTATCACAAATAAAATGGTAAATTAATATTAATATAATCAATATTATGTGACCGTGTGTAAAACAGTTTTCTGAGTTTTTAGAATTTTTTGGAATTAGTAGTAGGTAACAATATTTCCAGATAAGGTCTTTATTACATCCGCTTATGGTACATGTAAAAATTGTACAGGGAAATCTTGGAATAACAGGAGCCTGCTACCAAAATAATATAACAAATCAATATTTTCAGATTCA
The DNA here is from genome assembly GCA_009364415.1 of Spea multiplicata. Classification (NCBI taxonomy): domain Eukaryota; kingdom Metazoa; phylum Chordata; class Amphibia; order Anura; family Pelobatidae; genus Spea; species Spea multiplicata. The sequence continues at coordinate 2,600 of VKOC01008804.1, read as the reverse complement.
AGCTTTCTGGTCAATTTTAAACTATACTGTTGTACTAATTTTTGCTTCTTGTTCGCTTTTCTGTTTGTACTTTCATAAGCTTCATAACCCACTGTCTTTTAGGAAGTATTTTGTACGTTTTATCTTTTAAAAAAAAAATAGTTACATTCAGATCTAAACTTGAAGCACCTTTAGAAACCATTCCAGATTAGCCATTTAGAACTTCATGTAGAGTAGAACAGGAACTTAGGTTATTTTGACATTATTTGCTGTGTTCTGTACCATTTATAAAACATATCAAAGCTTTCAAAATATGGTAAATGAGCAAATATTTATGAAGGGTGAGGTGAACTGCATACTCGGTTATATCATCTGCAGAAGAAGATCTTTTTTATTGCAAATATCTTAAATAACTGCTACATGGTATGTTAACTATATAAGTAAATAAAATATAGCCACATTGGCCCAAGATAAGGTTGATATGTAGTTGGTGACACAATCTAGATGGATTCTAGTGGAACCTAAGAGAATGTACAAGTTACTACTGAAGGAAATTTGGATGATAGAACATAGAAGATATAAAATGGTACAGAAAAATTCGATTTAAATCTTATACACTAAGAGTAATAAACCCAGACAACATAAATAATATAATACAGTGAATAGTGCTTATATAGGAGAATACCTACACAGAGAATGCTTTCCGATATTCTGCAGGTAAACGTTGTTCCTTTCTTCTACGTCAACGAGGTAGACATTACATGGGAAAGAGTAATCCACACAGTTACACTGAAGCAGAAATACAAAACACAAAGATGTTTATGTCACTGAGCCTTCGTTGGAAGGTCAATAAATACCGCATTGGCTCGATTATAGGCCGCACCCTTAAAGTTTGGTTCATTTTTAATGAAAAAATACACAGTAGAATTGTAAAACAGTATTTTATCTAATGATTTTATATAATGAAGAGGAATACATGTAGCTTAACATTTTTGATTTCTGTTATACAGTTAGTCATCATATGTTATATACAAACATAAAACCAATAGCCATTTAAAGGTCCCCCCTTAATTCATAATGCACCTTACTTATAGATATGCCCCTATGCCCTCCCTGGTATGCCACTCTTCCCCCAGATATGCCACTCTGCTCCGCTGATATGCTTTATACCCCCAGATATGCCACTTTGCCCCACCCCCTCGACTAACCAATCCATCCCCAGACTCCCTGGTGTCTTGCGGGGGCAGCCAGTGGACGTCTACACGCTGCGCGTAGACAACCTCTGCTGCTTCTCTCAAAAGATGAGAGAGGCCTGGAATTTTCACCATAGGTACACTTCAACTATGAGAGACAGAATGGGGGGGGAAAGAATACAGTAAATCACATTTGTAGGATTTCTAATGAATTCATTGGTAAATTCCTCTGTAAAATACGTATTTGGTCACCTACAAACAAGCAAGATATCTGGCTCTCACAGACCTGTAACATCTTCTTTAAGAGTCTCCTCTGTCCTCCACTCGTTACCTGTATTAATGGCACCTGTTTGAACTTGTTATCAGTATAAAAGACACCTGTCCACAACCTCAAACAGTCACACTCCAAACCCCACTATGGCCAAGACCAAAGAGCTGTCAAAGGACACCAGAAACAAAATTGTAGATCTGCACCAGGCTGGGAAGACTGAATCTGCAATAGGCAAGCAGCTTGGTGTGAAGAAATCAACTGTGGGAGCAATTATTCGAAAATGGAAGACATACAGGACCACTGATAATCTCCCTCGATCTGGGGCTCCACGCAAGATCTCACCCCGTGGTGTCAAAATGATCACAAGAACGGTGAGCAAAAATCCCAGAACCACACGGGGGGACCTAGTGAATGACCTGCAGAGAGCTGGGACCAAAGTAACAAAGGCTACCATCAGTAACACACGACGCCGCCAGGGACTCAAATCATGCAGTGCCAGACGTGTCCCCCTGCTTAAGCCAGTACATGTCCGGGCCCGTCTGAAGTTTGCTAGAGAGCATTTGGATGATCCAGAAGAGGAGTGGGCGAATGTCATATGGTCAGATAAAACCAAGGTAGAACTTTTTGGTAGAAACTCAACTCGTTGTGTTTGGAGGAGAAAGAATGCTTGCATCCAAAGAACACCATACCTACGGTGAAGCATGGGGGTGGAAACATCATGCTTTGGGGCTGTTTTTCTGCAAAAGGACCAGGACGACTGATCTATGTAAAGGAAAGAATGAATGGGGCCATCTATCGTGAGATTTTGAGTAAAAACCTCCTTCCATCAGCAAGGGCATTGAAGATGAAACATGGCTAAGTCTTTCAGCATGACAATGATCCCAAACACACCACCCGGGCAACGAAGGGGTGGCTTCGTAAGAAGCATTTCAAGGTCCTGGAGTGGCCTAGCTAGTCTCTAGATCTCAACCCCATAGAAAACCTTTGGAGGGAGTTGAAAGTCCGTGTTGCCCAGCGACAACCCTAAAACATCACTGCTCTAGAGGAGATCTGCATGGAGGAATGGTCCAAAATACCAGCAACAGTGTGTGAAAACCTTGTGAAGACTAACAGAAAACGTTTGACCTCTGTCATTGCCAACAAAGGGTATATAACAA
>VKOC01008800.1:0-12427 GCA_009364415.1 Spea multiplicata | reverse complement strand
AGCATATCTCGCGGGGGGTACATCTTCGGGACAGAGTGGCAGCATATCTCGGGGGGAGGCAGGAACTTTTTTTTAAAAAAAGCACCTTACTTTTAGGGTGCGGCCTATATTCGGGTGCGGCCTATATCCGAGCCAATACGCTATATATGTGTGTGTGTGTGTGTGTTGGACATGCATTTTTAACTACATAATATGTACTTATCTCTTTGAAGTAAGGGCCATGACTGAAATATGATTTCAAAATAACAGCTGAATTGGGGGTTAGTTTTCATTTTTTAATATTAGCCCCAATGGAAATCAAATTTATCAACCCATGGAGGTCTGGATATGGAGTCACACTCAAAATCAAAATGGAAACCACACTACAGGCTGATCCAACTTTGATGTAATGTCCTTAAAACAAGTCACAATGAGGCTCAGTGTTGTTTAAAGTGTTCCCTTTATTATTTTGAGTCAGTGTATTATTTATATATTAGACGCCTGTTGCTAATATATCAGTATTGGCTCGAATATAGGCGCCCAATATAGGCCCTACTAAAGTTTGGTGCTATTTAATTTTTTAGAAAGAAAAGATAAACAATTAGTGGAATGGTAAAACAATATTTTACCTAATAAACAAAAATACATGTATTTTAACATTTTTGGGATCTATTATGCAGTTAGTCAGCATATGTAATATACAAACAGAAATTTGGAAAACCAATAGCCATTTTAAGGTCCCCCTCCTTAATTCATAATGCACCTTACTTATAGATATGCCACTCCCCAGACTTATGCCATGGCCGTACATTATCATATGGCTAGCCACAGCTCTCTTGCTACTTTGAGATTTTTTTGGGTTAGAATCTATACCCATACAAAAGCAAGGGAGAGATAGGGTTAAAGCCCCTTTAAGGTGCAAACCTTTTTGGATTTGAGAATTAATAGCGCTACCTAATGAAAATAACTCTGCAGGTTTAAACAGAGGAATAACTTGGCCTGTGGTTTTGTAGAATGTAGTATTGTTGTATGTTTGTAGTATTACATTTTGTATTGTAGTTTTGGAGGGGAGTGAATATAACTTGCCTTATTCAGTCATGTATGTTTATGTATCACCTTGAAGATGGCGTATGAACATTGAAACAATTTGGTGTTATGATTGCCATTTAAATTAACACCCTGGTTTATCTACAAGTTCTGTGTTTATGGCACATTCTTTGGCGAGCACTTTCCAATTAATTGTTTATTCAGATGAATTGTTTATTTGGTCAATACACTGTTGAATTGAGATACATAGTATTCAGCAGACACGTGAAGCTCCTCTATATTGGTGAGCGCTATTTTGTTGCTTACCCAGTGGAGTAGAGCACCCGCATTATTTCCATTTACCTTCTATTTGATGTGTTACGGTGAATTGTTTCATTGTTATTACTTGAAGAAATATGCCATAGGACTGTCTGAATATATTTTCGGAGGCAGATACATGTATGCTAATTTTATATGTAAAATAATAGAACAAAGAGGAAAGACTTCTTGAGAGGTGAAATGGCAGGTATGCAGTACTATAATATGCTCATGCTGCCCCCTGTTGCCAGGCTGAAGAGAGAAAGGACTAATTTATGTTCTGCTTCTGGTAGGATGTTTGTCACTGTGTATCTTGCACAGTAATACACAGCAGTGTCTTCAGTTTTTAGACCAGTCATTTGTAAATGTACTGTGTTCTTATTGTTGTCTCTGGAGATTGTGAATCGAACTTTAACTGAATCTTCATAGTATTTGCTGCTCCCGTCTTTGTTAATAGCAGACACCCACTGTAACCCCCCTCTCGGTGCCTGTCTAACCCAGTTCATCCAGTAATCACTGAATGTGAATCCTGAGGCTGTACAGGACAGAGTGTGAGAGCCTCCAGGTTTTACCAGCACTGGGTCTGACTGGACAAGTTGGACATCACCGTGAATCCCTGAAAAACATTCATTAAATGACAATTTTATTATTTGTAATTATTATACTCTATGATAACTGAGGAACAGTTGTATATTCCTTACATATTACAGTCAAATAGAATAAATCACAGTATATTTGCGCTATCTTACCTGATAGACATGTAATTGATATGTACAGCCATAAAAATACCCTCATATTAGCTGCCGAGTTACTATCAGGTCAGAAAATTCACTAATGAATAGTTGTAGCTCAGGAAACACTACTTCCCCTGCTTTATCTGGAGGTGGATGATATGCTACACACAGAGGTAATTTGGTTACTTTATTTGCATAATTTTGCAGACCTATTTATAAATGTTCATGTAGTTATACTGTATTAAAATCAATCATTACATGTTTAATGTTAATGATTTTAAATTATTATGTAATTGAATTCCTTGCAACATTCACAGTGTAATTAGTGGACTGGAAAAAGGGGTAGTTGGCAATTGTCCCCTTTACATGTGCGCTAATTGCAATACGATATAACGCCAACAGGAGATGTAGAGTATCAGGTGCTAAGGAAATTATTTTTTACCCAGTATTTGTTTTGTAGCCCCTTTTGAATAAAAGTATGTGAGACAGGCAGGATAGTGCTCACTGAACATATCGTTTTTTTAGTTGTTTGGTATATTTTGTTACTAGGCCTCTTAGTTTCCATGAGTTCCTCCTCTTGTATTTTACGCATTAGAAATAAGAGAATAATTAAACAGTTAATTAATGTATTAAGTAAAAAAAATAAAAGTTCAAGCAAGGGATAGCCCAGATATTTACATATAACAGGCTCTTAACTGCTGTCTGGACTGGATTTACAATCACCCTTAAGAAAGAAATAATATATGGAAAGAAATATATAACTTCTTAAGGTGCCACAGCAAGATATTGGGAGGAATAATAATAAAATAGGTTAAACATTCTTGAAACTGATTATGTCAGACAGAAGACAATGTAGAGGGGTAGGTGGTTTATAGAGTGGTAATTTTGTAAGTGATCTTTATCCCTTTATGATTGTGGACATATGTGGTGAAAAACGAGAATGAAGATGCGGGCATTTATATGATGCAGGAGGTTATTTGAATGGCAGGCACGATCTATAGAGATGGTGATCGGCGTGGCGTGGAGAAGGGCAGAGTGGAGGATTAAAAATATAGTTGTTAATATTTGGGAATATTTATATAAATTCTAAGACATGTTTTAGTTTTCAACTTGTTCTATTATGTTTTAGGTTTTAACACACTTCCCCCGAATGTAAGGCATAATCCCCTAAAATATGAAAATTCACCATGAAACTCACACAATTTAGTTGCTTACGCTAAGAACTTGCATTTTAGTGAACCTTAGTTGAGTTTGGTCAGTAGAGTTAAATGAGAATACACTGTATCTGTTATGTGGTACATTTTTTACATACAAATATGCTGTGATTTAATTAATGTATGCATGCTGTTGTATTTAATTAGAGTTTGGTTACTGCTTGAAGGAATTGTTCTGAATATTTTTTGTCTGTTGCACAATAATATATGACTTAGCCAATCAATTTTAGAATGCTAATCTGTAATATTATGCTGTAACTGAATTGTTTACAATGTTCGTTGTGACAATGAACATGACTTGGAATTTTTTCGCATACTTTATTTTTCCATTTCTGGTGTCAATTTCCCCACCCACTGCAACCCTTTCCCAGGAACCTTCTAAACCAAATGCACAGAGATGCTGGTGAAGGTAAATAGAGATGTTCTACAGAATAATTTCATGACATCTATGGTATTTTTTTTATTTCTAAACTGGGCTGGATTCATTGAATATTTAGCTTGTCTCACGCATTCCAGGCATAATGTATTAAACATCAATTAGGCCCACCTGGGAGGGCATTTGTAATAGAAACATATTTAAGATTAAGTCTTCTTAGGACGAAACACATTAGGCTGATGATCTGACTTCACGGTGCTGTTTTATTTGTTAAATAAAGGTTACATTTTATATACCAAAGCACCTTCCTTGGTCTTGAATATTACTCAAAATGCCTGCTCCGGTTGTTCTTTTAAGCGCTGTATGCGTGTTTATAGACAAGTGGGGAGACTTGTGCGCGGCGGCCAGCACATTTGTTTAACTAGTACCAGTATTATCTCCTTTGCTTTTTTGGACAGATTTATATTATACTATATTATATTGACGTTTATTTTCACTTGCATTGATCCCTGTGCCAAGTGTGGAATAACTTGCCTTGGTTTTTGTGTTTTGTCTAGGGGAGGTTTTCCAGAGGGTGACTTAGGTGGGTCTGGTAGGGTGTCTTAACATACATATAGCCAGAGCAGGCTCCAGCTAGGAACAGGAACTAGGCTTTATTCTTATAATTATGTTTGAGATATAAAAATAATTGTATTGTTGTTCCTGAGCCTTATTGCTGTAAAGGGCCATCCTTTACGACCCAAGGGTTTTTCTTACTTATGGTGGATAATGCAGGTAAAGAGCTGTTATGGTCCCGGCAAGGGATATTGTTAAAGCACAGCGGTGAACGTCTGCGCGATGCGAATAGACAATCTCCCTTGCCGGCACCCCCCCCCATGGAAAGTGCTGGCAGGGGAGGCTGTCTCAGCATATTGGAGAGTAGGGTGGAGGTCCCCTGCAGCGCTACAGAGGGATCTGTATCCTAACCCTGCTGCCTGCCTGGCGCCCGTAACTGCATGTCCCGGGCGTCGGGTGATACGAATTGCGCTTTCCTGCGCTAAACCCCGAATATAGGCCGCACCCCCACTTAAAAAACTTAAAGTGGGGGGGGAAGTGCGGCCTATATTCGGGCAAATACAGTATATATATATTCTCTGCCAATCTTGTGATTTTTCTATGGACTACGGACCACAATAAACAATTTTTCATTTTATTTGGATCTGGACTTTGTTTTATTTCCTCGGAGACTGCCAACGTTCTTATGATGGCCACTTGGAGAAATATGCCATAGGATTGTCTGAATATACTTATGTGCTAATTTTGTATTTCCATATTTATCTTTTAAATGTAAGCAATAAAACAAAAAGGAAAGACTTCTTGAGAGGCTGGTATGCAGTACTATAATATGCTCATGCTGCCCCCTGCTGCCAGGCTGAAGAAAGAAAGGACTAATTTTTGTCATGGTTCTGATGAGATGTTTTTCACTGTGTATCTTGCACAGTAATACACAGCAGTGTCTTCAGTTTTTAGACCAGTCATTAGTAAATATAGTGTGTTCTTATTGTCGTCTCTTGATATTGTGAATCGTCCCTTAACTGAATCTTCATAATATGTGTTGCTTCCGCCTGTGCCAATAGTAGAGACCCACTGTAACCCCCCTCTCGGTGCCTGTCTAACCCAGCTCATCCAGTAACTGCTGAATGTGAATCCTGAGGCTGTACAGGACAGAGTGTGAGAGGCTCCAGGTTTTACCAGCACTGGGTCTGACTGGACAAGCTGGACATCACCGTGAATTCCTGAAAGACATACATTAAAATATTTCAGAGATTTGTATTTCAGGAACAGTTATGTTTTCCTTACATATTACAGTCAAATACAATAAATCACACTATATTTGCGATATCTTACCCGATAGACATGCAATTGATATGAACAGCCATAAAAATACCCTCATATTAGCTGCTGAGATGCTATCAGGTCTGAAAATTCAGTACTGAATAGTTCTAGCTCAGGAAACACTACTTCCCCTGCTTTATCTGGAGGTGGAAGATATGTTACATACAGGGGTAATTTGGTTACTTTATTTGCATAATTTTGCAGACATGTTTATAAATAAATGTTCATTTAAACCATTACATGTTCAATGTTATTGCCTTAAAAGCATTAATTAATTTAATTTGAAACATTAACAGTATAATTAGATCAAGGGGACTAGAAAAGTTAGAAAATTGTTTCCTGGGCTACTCTAATTTTAAATTTAGCATACGATCTCTTCATGGTGCACCATATAACTCCAACAGGAGGTGTAGAGCTTCAGGTGCAAGGGAAATTATTTTTACCCAAGATTATTTTTTGTAGTCCCTTTTGAATAAAAGTATGTGAGACAGGCAGGATAGTGCTCACTGAACATATTGTTGTTTCAGTTGTTTGGGGTATTATATCACTGGGCCTATTGGTTTCCATGAGTTCCTCTTGTATTTTACGCATTAGGAGTAGGAGAATAATGTAAAAAATTCTAAAACACATTTTCACTATAATACAAATCATATAATACATTCTGGTCCATATTACCACTATTAAATGTTGTTGAAATCATTCAATAGGCCTTGTTTAGTGGAAGGCTATTGTTCATAGAGTATTACGTAATTTAATTTTATGAGCATATGAAATCAAAAATATCTGTAATTTGCTCTTAACCCCTTAATGACAAAGCCCGTACATGTACTGGCTCAAAATGCATTGTTTTCAATGGGTTTAGGGACGGCCCATTGTCCTTAAGGTGTTAAATCTCCCTTTGACTTCAGCAGTAAATAGCAATCTCTGTGAAATTGGTATTGAGCACCACCAATGGAGCCTTAGGGATGCTTTGCATGCTTTACTATGCTAGTAAATTTAATATGGACTGCAAACACAGTTCACTAATGTATTCAGTCAAAATATACAGTATCTCACAACAGTGAGTACACCCCTCACATTTTTGTAAATATTTTATTATATCTTTTCATGTGATAACCCTGAAGAAATTACACTCTGCTAATAAAGTAGTAAGTGTACAGCCTGTACTGTATGCTTCAGTATGTCACAGTACATGTTGGCATTCATGGTTCCCTCAATGAACTGTAGCTCCCCAGTGCCGGCAGCACTCATCCAGGCCCAGACCATGACAATAATAAAATATTTACAAAAATGTGAGGGGTGTGCTCACTTTTGTGAGATACTGTATATGCAAGCTAGGGGTAGCCCAGATATTTACATATAACAACTCTTTACTGTTCAACCAATTGCCTGGACTGGATTTCCATTCAGCCTTAATGATCCTAGAAAGAAATAATATATAGTTTCTTAAGGCAACACAGCAAGATTTTGAAAGGATCAAAAATAGGTTAAACATTCTTGAAATTGATGTCATATTGGAAATCTAGTAAGTGATCTGGATTGGATTCTTTATGATTGTGGACATATGTGATGAAGAACCATATGAAGATGTGGGCATTTATATGATGCAGGAGGTGATATAAATGGTAGGTATGATGTATAGAGATGGTGATCTGGCATGGAGTGGAGCAGGACAGAGTGGAGGCTTAAAAAATGTACATCATTTTAATGATGAGCAATTAAGAGCTCCCAATTTACGTCCAAAATTAATGGGTCTACATTAACTCGCATTCTCACTCACACTCTTACTGTTGTTCACTCTCTCTCATGCTCTCTAAATGTTTCGCTATCTTCTCGGCCAACCACTTCCGCTTCCACATCTTCCTCCAAATCGTCTTCATCTTCTCCCTTCTCTTCTCCAGTCTACCTTTAATCTTCAATCCCTAATCTTCTATCACCTTTCTGGTTTTCTGGACAAGTTACTGCGCTTTTTCCTCACAAATAACTAGTTCTAATTTGGTGAACAATTTTTTGTTAGGGGTATTGCCATGGGTGCAGTAATGGCTCCAAATGTGGCAAAGTAGACATGTTGGAGGAATCAGTGATCTATGCCTCCGCTAATATATTTTCTTGGTGGATTTCTGGGTGGCATAGATTCATTGATGATTTTATATTCTTTTGGAGTGGTCCCACAGACCAATTCTCCCTTTTTCATGAATATGTTGACACCAATTTTGGTGGTTTAAAATTCACTCTTACTTCCCATCCACTGCAGGTTAACTTTCTAGAAATGGTGGTTAATGTTAAAAAGAAACGTCTAGCCACAAAAATGTTTTGTAAACCAATGGTGGTTAATTATCTTATTGTACTATGAGTCATGTCATCCTTCCTTCATGAATCAAAACATTCCTAAAGGTCAGATTCTTACAGTAAGGAGTTTATGTACAGACCCTGCAATTGGTAAGGGAAATAGTTGGACTGTCTCATCCAGAGATTCAGACACAGGGTTTATTCACTGGATATTATAAAGAAAGCCTTGAAACAGAGTCAAGGATTTTCAAGCGAAGTAATTTTCAAGTGAAATAATTTTGACGGTACAATATGTAGATATACTACAGCCCATTCACCTACGTCGGTCCAATTAAGAAATATGCTGTCCTGTCATTGGCATATCTTAAAACAGGAATCTAAGTTAAATGAACACATTTCTTATCACCCTAGTGTATCAATTAAGAGACAAATACATTTAAGAAACCATTTGGTACACAGTGACTTACAAAATGTTGTCAAAATTGTGGGCACAAATAAGGAAAAGCAAAATGCCATGGCCGTATATTTCCGTATTTGCTCAATTATGATAAGATGAGCACCCAAAATTTGAATATTAATTTAGGAAAAGAGCCTGAATATAAGACTATTCCCATGTTCCCATGTAAACTATTTTTTTTCATATTTAATAAAAACTGTGATTGAGAAAAAATATTTTGTTTTATTTCCATTAATTTGCCAACCTGCCCCCCAGTTATGCAGAACTGTCCCAAAATATGCCTTATACCCCCTATATGCCACTCTGCCTCCCTGATATGCCAACTCTGCCCCCCAGATATCCTTATAACCCCTTACTATGCCAGCTGCGGCGCGCGAGATATGCCTTTTAACCCCTATATGACACCCTGCCTCCAGAAAACCATCATACCCCCATGCCACCCTTACACCTCCCCCCCGACTTACCAGTGCATCCCTAGACTTGTCCCCAGTGCTTCCAGTGCAATGCGCTCAAACATCCTCTGCTGCTGCTAGCCAGTACTTCCGCCAGGGCTTCTAGGACAGAGCACCGGAAGGTCATGTCACGCCAGTGCTCTGTCATAAAAGTGCAAACGTTCACTGGCTGCGAGATGCGCACAGACAATATTCGCTGCTGCAGACACTTCCGCTTCGATGGGGGCATCATGTGATGCCGGGACTGCTTCATAGAAGCCCCAGAGGAAGTGCCGGCAGTATTGGACAATGTCTGCATGCATCACACAGACGTCCACAGGCTGCCAGAAAGGAGGATCCAGGTTCCCTGCAGCACTGCGGGGGATCTGGATCTTAGCCTTGTAGTCAGACCTCTATTTCTGGGGGACCAGAGTGGCATATCTATAAGTAAGGTGCATTATGGATTAAGGGGGGACCTTAAATGGCTACTGATTTTCCAAATTTATGTTTGTATTTAACATATGCTGATGAACTGCATAACCAATGCCAAAAATGTTAAAATACATGTATTCCTGTGTATTAGGTAAAATAATATTTTCTTTAAAATAGCTCCAAACTTCTTGAGAGGTGAAATGGCTGGTATGCAGTACTATAATATGCTCATGCTGCCCCCTGTTGCTAGAAAGAAAGGACTCATTTTTGTTCTGCTTCTGGTGGGATGTTTGTCACTGTGTCTCTTGCACAGTAATACACAGCAGTGTCTTCAGTTGTTAGACCATTCATTTGTAAATATAATGTGTTCTTATTGTTGTCTCTGGAGATTGTGAATCGCCCTTTAATGGAATCTTCATAGTATTTGCTGCTCCCATCATACTTTATATTAGACACCCACTGTAACCCCCCTCTAGGTGCCTGTCTAACCCAGCTCATCCAGTAATCACTGAATGTGAATCCAGAGGCTGTACAGGACAGAGTGTGAGAGGCTCCAGGTTTTACCAGCACTGGGTCTGACTGGACAAGTTGGACATCACCGTGAATTCCTGAAAAACATTCATTAAATGACAATTTTATTATTTGTAATTATTATACTCTCTGATAACTGAGGAACAGTTGTATATTCCTTACATATTACAGTCAAATAGAATAAATCACAGTATATTTGCGCTATCTTACCTGATAGACATGTAATTGATATGTACAGCCATAAAAATACCCTCATATTAGCTGCCGAGTTGCTATCAGGTCTGAAAATTCACTAATGAACAGTTGTAGCTCAGGAAACACTACTTCCCCTGCTTTATCTAGAGGTGAAAGATATGCTACACACAGAGGTAATTTGGTTACTTTATTTGCATAATTTTGCAGACCTATTTATAAATGTTCATGTAGTTATACTGTATTAAAATCAATCATTACATGTTTAATGTTAATGATTTTAAATTATTATGTAATTGAATTCCTTGCAACATTCACAGTGTAATTAGTGGACTGGAAAAAGGGGTAGTTGGCAATTGTCCCCTTTACATGTGCGCTAATTGCAATACGATATAACGCCAACAGGAGATGTAGAGTATCAGGTGCTAAGGAAATTATTTTTTACCCAGTATTTGTTTTGTAGCCCCTTTTGAATAAAAGTATGTGAGACAGGCAGGATAGTGCTCACTGAACATATCGTTTTTTTAGTTGTTTGGTATATTTTGTTACTAGGCCTCTTAGTTTCCATGAGTTCCTCCTCTTGTATTTTACGCATTAGAAATAAGAGAATAATTAAACAGTTAATTAATGTATTAAGTAAAAAAAATAAAAGTTCAAGCAAGGGATAGCCCAGATATTTACATATAACAGGCTCTTAACTGCTGTCTGGACTGGATTTACAATCACCCTTAAGAAAGAAATAATATATGGAAAGAAATATATAACTTCTTAAGGTGCCACAGCAAGATATTGGGAGGAATAATAATAAAATAGGTTAAACATTCTTGAAACTGATTATGTCAGACAGAAGACAATGTAGAGGGGTAGGTGGTTTACAGAGTGGTAATTTTGTAAGTGATCTTTATCCCTTTATGATTGTGGACATATGTGGTGAAGAACGAGAATGAAGATGCGGGCATTTATATGATGCAGGAGGTTATTTGAATGGCAGGCACGATCTATAGAGATCGGTGTGGAGTGGAGAAGGGCAGAGTGGAGGATTAAAAATATAGTTCTTAATATTTGGGAATATTTATATAAATTCTGAGACATATTTTAGTTTTAAACTTGTTCTATTATGTACATTGTTTTAGGTTTTAACATACACTTCCCCCGAATGTAAGGCATAATCCTCTAAAATATGAAAATTCACCAAGAAACGCTAAGAACTTGCATGTTAGTGAACCTCAGTTGAGTTTGGTCAGTAGAGTTAAATGAGAATACACTGTATCTGTTATGTGGTACATTTTTTACATACAAATATGCTGTGATTTAATTAACTTATGCATGCTTTTGTATTTAATTAGAGTTTGGTTACTGCTTGAAGGAATTGTTCTGAATATTTTTTGTCTGTTGCACAATAATATATGACTTAGCCAATCAATTTTAGAATGTTAATCTGTAAATATTATGCTGTAACTGAATTGTTTACAATGTTCGTTGTGACAATGAACATGACTTGGAATTTTTTCGCATACTTTTTTTTTCTATTTCTGGTGTCAATTTCCCCACCTACTGCAACCCTTTCCCAGGAACCTTCTAAACCAAATGCACAGAGATGCTGGTGAAGGTAAATAGAGATGTTCTACAGAATAATTTCATGTCATCTATGGTATTTTTTTTATTTCTAAACTGGGCTGGATTCATTGAATATTTAGCTTGTCTCATGCATTCCAGGCATAATGTATTAAACATCAATTAGGCCCACCTGGGAGGGCATTTGTAATAGAAACATATTTAAGATTAAGTCTTCTTAGGACGAAACACATTAGGCTGATGATCTGACTTCACGGTGCTGTTTTATTTGTTACAATAAAGGTTACATTCAAGCACCTTCCTTGGTCTTGAATATTACTCAAAATGCCTGCTCCGGTTGTTCTTTTAAGCGCTGTATGCGTGTTTATAGACAAGTGGGGAGACTTGTGCGTGGCGGCCAGCACATTTGTTTAACCAGTACCAGTATTATCTCCTTTGCTTTTTTGGACAGATTTATATTATACTATATTATATTGACGTTTATTTTCACTTGCATTGATCCCTGTGCCAAGTGTGGAATAACTTGCCTTGGTTTTTGTGTTTTGTCTAGGGGAGGTTTTCCAGAGGGTGACTTAGGTGGGTCTGGTAGGGTGTCTTAACATACATATAGCCAGAGCAGGCTCCAGCTAGGAACAGGAACTAGGCTTTATTCTTATAATTATGTTTGAGATATAAAAATAATTGTATTGTTGTTCCTGAGCCTTATTGCTGTAAAGGGCCATCCTTTACGACCCAAGGGTTTTTCTTACTTATGGTGGATAATGCAGGTAAAGAGCTGTTATGGTCCCGGCAAGGGAAATTGTTAAAGCACATCGGTGAACATCTGCGCGATGCGCATAAATAATCTCCCTTGCCGGCACCCCACCCCCCCATAGAAAGTGCTGGCAGGGGAGGCTGTCTCAGCATATTGGAGGGTAGGATGGAGGTTCTCCACTTGGAGAAATATGCCATAGGATTGTCTGAATATACTTTCAGAGGTAGATATATGTATGCTAATT
>VKOC01008797.1:0-14374 GCA_009364415.1 Spea multiplicata | reverse complement strand
ACAGCATACTAATGAAAGACTCATTTGGTTACTAATCGTAATTAGTACAATTCTGAATTTAAAGCAGATACATTTATACAAATATTAACAAAATAACCACAAGGTGGCACATCTGATAACTGTGAAATCAACTTTGAGATCAAGGAACATGGATCATGTGATGTGCAGGTCAGGTACAGTGATCAGATGTCCATGTTTTCACATCACGTCGGTTATATATTAAGTACAGTTGAAAATTATCATCTCGTACCCCATAGCTATCCTTCTTTTGAACCCAAATCCCTCTGCCCCTCTTTGCTTGGTGTGGCAAAGTGTTCTTCAGCCCCAAAAGTCATGATAATGCATATGGAGACAGCAGAAAATGTAGTGATAAGAAACATACTGAGTGAGTCAGAAGTCATATAAATTAGTTTTGGCCATGCTCTGCCTCCAAGCCGCTCCTCTAACCACAACCGCTAAAACTTTGTTAACTTAATTCTTACAGAGAACAACATGACATTGTGTCAATGTCCACATGCATGAGCGTGGATGGGCTAGGGCAAGTCTATTACGAGGCACTGAATTTAGGTTAAAAAATGTCCAAATTCCATTTAAAAACCAAAAATAATTTGATGTGCTATGTTAGTTAGCTGGAATACAAAGCATACCCCGCAACAGGTACAACGTGACTAGAGAGAAAGCTGAACAAGTCAGGCAGCCAATTTTCCTTTCTACTATTCATCATTAAGAGTTGTTAGGGAGATAGATGACCTCTGATCACTGGATTGTTCAACAAAAATGAAGAGTAATTGGATGGCAGGCATGACTGAAGATCAAAGCATTATTAATATTTGTGGTCTATAACTTCGGAACACTGCATGTCGTATTAAATGAATAAAAATATTCTTTTAGATATTTAAAACAAAATCTCAATGAAATTGTAACCATATCTAAAGTGAAACATCATTCCTGACAAGTCTAGCCTGACCACGATCACCGAGTGATCTTATAACAGATGTATTTGTATTTGAAGTTGGGAAATGTCTTTCTTTGGACTTCACGTCTTGAGCATGCAGTAAGGTAGATGCGGTGACAAAGTACAAGAGGAAAGTTTATTTTGAAGGTGGAGAAATGTTAGAACAAGAGGCGATGGCCTAAAATTCGATGTTCAGAGATTTAATGTAATGTAGGAACATTTTACTTTATTGAGAAGATGGTAGATAAATGGAACAGTCTCCCATCAGACATCCTAGCGGCTATTACAGTAAGAGAAATTAAACACACATGGGATAAGCATAAAGCGATCCTGAATTTAAGATATCAATATCAATGGCTAATTAACATCTGAGTCTTATATTACATTACAAGCGGCAGACTAGATTGGCCGAAGATTCTTAATGCCGTTAAATGTTTGTATGTTAAGTGCAGTTTAAGCTTAGGTTTTTAATAAAGTGGGCACTTCAACATTTGTAATCAATTTGTGATGATGTTCTACAGGATGGCTAACCTTTTAGGTGCAGTTGAAGGACATCATTGTAACCTTCTCAGCACGTATCAGACTTTAATATGCAGGGGACATGGCTAAGAAAGAGGGGAACCTAAGCTTACACAAAGCTGAGCGACATCCCAAGATCCCATTTATGAGAGTCATATGGTACTTAACATTGAATACAGTATGTAAAGCTCTTCAGCCCTGTAGCTTTCTCTTTTTTGGGAATGGCTGTACTTGTACATTACGTTGATCACTGTGAAACGGTAGACAATTATAAACAGTACTTATGCTTGGCTCCTCTTTTTTTTTATTCTAAAGAAATGTTCACAATGTACATATTTTATATCCCATCGGCCAAGAATCAGTTTGTTTTAAGCTAATTATAGTCAAACATATAGTATTAATAGTTCAGCGAGTATATAAAAGCGACACATCATTAAAAAGACTTTCTGCTTTTATATACCTTCAGCCAAAATATTTACCTTATTGGCACACTACTTGGCAAGCCAGTAATAATTTGTTCCATATTTGCATAACATTCTGTTAAAAAGAGGATTCTTGGAATCAAGTTCTGTGTTGCTGTGTATTTTGTACTCAGTTGAGCAAGGCATATTGTCGGGCATTGACTGGGTGCTTTCATGAGATTGCGACAAACATCTACTTATAGAGGGAAAATGGTCATATCCATTGCTGGCAATCATGCTAAAGACGCATGAGCGGCCATGGCACGGTACAAGCCAGGCCCCAACAGAAACAACTTAGCCTCTGGAAATACAGGTTTCAACATACGCAAGGAGCCAATGAAGGAAGGAGACAAATTGCTGAAGACACTTTGAACATGACTGTGGCCCCTGGTTAAGTCCACACTGGCTCACCCAGCTTCCCTTAAAACATGGTTAGCCAGGCATAAAACTCCAGACGTAAGATGCTCTGCTGATATATAGTTTTCTATATTTGAGCTAATCTCTAGGGTTTATGATCAGATCCCTGATCAAATGAGTGTATTGCACAGCTGTTAGTGCTGCGCAGGAAGTTTACAAAAGGACGTGTGTATATTGAGCTGGATTTTTACTGTCAAAAGCAACCCTTTTCTACTCATACTGCAGCTCTGAGATGTAAGATAATTGAGCAATGCATACGTATATACATATAGGCTGCAAACTTTAATTAACTATGCTTTTAATATGGGATAATAAATAAGTCCAACAAAATAGAATAGTTATAGAATACATGTTATGTAAGTCATTTTGTTTTATTAAACTTTTTTGAGTAGTTTTGCTCTTTCTGTTAATTTCTGAAAGTAAATATAAATTTAGTCCATGGATGAAAGGGGTGGGGCTTAACAGTAGCCCCACCCACATGCAAAAGCTCAACCCATTCTGGCAATTCTTCACCATTATTCTCCCAGTGTCTCACCTATTCTGTGGCTTCATATAAAATTGGAAGACACTAAGAGAATATTGGTGCTACAATTAACACATCAAATACCTACAGATTATTATTATACCAAAATAAAACCCTAGTTTTAAAACACCTTTCCATGAGTGCGTTTACGTACCATCTACCAAGAAAAGGTAGATCAGATATAAAGAATGAAGCAGGTACATTGATCTATTCAACATTCTACGGTACTGTAATAAGCCATTTGTTTTTAGACCCTTACTGAAATCAAAGACAATGTGATGTAGGTTAGAGAAAGTGAAACTGGTAAATGACACTTTTGTGTCTCTTATTTATTAAGTTCAAGCTCATGAAGTCCAAATTAACCTACAAGTTGGGACATGTTACAAAGTTAATGAGTTAATTGTTGACAAATGGAAAAGTTAAAAGGACAATATTGTATCCCTGACATGGTAACCAAAAAAATGCATATTTAATTACTTTAAGTACAGGCACTGTCATAATTTAAATGGTAGGAGTGCACCTATTTTTTAAGGTAAGCATTAAAAAAGTATCTCAAGGTAAAACAATGACTCTCAACCTCAGTAGATAATGGTTTCTACAGTCCTTATTTTTATAGTGGTACTGTATTATACTCTGATGTTATCTTCTATGCAGACATAAACGCCATTTAAACAAACCTCAGATCTTCACATTGAGAGGGGTATTGTTAAGTAAATTTGCCTTCAACTGGTGAATTACTTTAAATAGCTTGTGAGAAAGTAGAGGACAAAATATATATAGTTTTCATATCGCAATTGTGTTACCATAAAAATATTTCTAATGTATCCAGTAACCCCGTGAAGAAACTAGAGGAACGGAGAAGGACCTGTACTCTCAGGTCAACAACCACTTCCTACTGCACCAAGTGTGGATTCAATTATCAGATAGAGGAAGATAGAGGATCCATCTGCTTCCACTGGGAAAAAAACATGTAACCTCTTAAATCCTCCTTTTTTTTAGATGCCGTGCTTTAGATCACATATATGAACCACAATTAGTGTACTTTTTATGAGGTTGTCCTGAGACTGAAAGCTTGCTTCCAAATCATTGTCCGTAATGTAAAAAACGAAAATTGAGATCGGAAACTGCATTCTTTATTTAAAATGCTTTATTTTTCAGATCTAACACTGGCAAAGATTTTAATCATGTTTCTCAGATATTCTATCAACCCTATAGTTTATTTAAACACATCCGCCATACAACACAGGCTCGTAAACTGATGTACTTTATTGTTCATTTTCAGTTTCATATTTCAGTTGCATGTTATCTTCTGATCAAATAGCGCTGTCATCCACCACTGCACAATACTATGTTAAAGGCCAAGTGTCCAACCCATCAGCGTAGCATAAACACAAGCGGCTTAAAGTCTCTGAATATTTTTAACACTGTGAACACCAAGGCATTTGCAGTGAATCATGTTACATAGGGTTAAAGACGGCGGTTCAAAAGTTCTCCATTAGTAGAGCATATTTTGTGCATCCTCACGTGCACTCATACAAATAAGTTAAAAAATAAGCTTTCGCTTTTGCAAACTGGCCAATAAAAGCATGGTATGGTTTACAGAATATTTTTAGCTCTTGAACACCCTGGAAGTTATCACTCAACACATATGTACAAAGCCCTTAACACGGCAAAAAATTGTCTTAAGATGAGGCCTGCATTCCTGATTTACACTATGGCTTTTTTTTTGTTTGTCCCTTTTTGATTCGTTAAATATTACCCACGCGCAAATCCTATACTTCCTTGATGGCACATTATTTGGCAGAAGAGTGAAGTCGGAAGCCCCGTATCTACTCAGTAGCTATTCTCTTATGCAATACATTATGTTGAGAACCCAAACCCCTAATATATTAAGCATTTCTTACTGTAGGTACGTTTGTCACCGTGCCAGTACTTTCATACAAGGCCAAAGAGGACACCCAACATGTGTATGCATTCTGCACTCCTTCTCTTGATACCATGCTTATGTATCTACCTAGGGAACGCAATGGTTTTATTTTGAATGCAGTTCTAGACCTGAGCCTAGGGCATTATACCCACGCTGCCTTTCTCCATAAAAATGTTTAAAAAATACCAATCCATCTATGGCATCCTATTATACCCCCCCTTTGGAGACAATTTCCTAAGCAGTAGTCTAAATTCTTCTCCAGAAAAAAATCTCCGCATTGTGCGTAACAATGTGATATGACATCATATCCTGTCTCTCAGGAGTTTGAGGGAACATATGGTGGATAGCTCTACTAGGTGATAATGCTGCTGCCTAGCATGGGCTACACCTACATTTGCCTCTGGTACAAGAGACACAAAACACATTCTTGCAAAACTCGCATTTATTTGTCAGATAAACAATAGATTGGCTGTAATGATAAGCTGAAGTGCCAGTTATTTGTACGAATGATTCATTTCCTTCAAATCCCAGCAACCTCACTCTTTGCACCTTTACGTTTCCTGCTGCGTCATTACCGGGTCACACCTGGCTTAACCCATTTACTGCTGCAGTTGCGAGGTATTATGTTTTAGTTCAGTGAAGTAAACAGACAGATGAACTATAAAGACAAATATCATAAAGCTGTTACTACCAGTGAAACCAAAAGTTTTTCCGCATCACCGGTTATTGCCCAATGTCGATCATCTGATCTCAATCTTGTTATTTTTTCAGTATGGTATCAATAACATTTTTTGATGCCTACCAGTCTCTTATTAATAATTAATCTTTTTTTTTTTTAAAACCTTTTTGCCATTCTCCAACAAGAGCAAATATTTATTTTAAGAAGACAGTACATATGCAAATATTAGAATTGGTTAGAAAACTAGAGCTAGTGGTCATTTTTTTTTTTTGCTAGATGTGAAGCACTCCGCAGGGGTCCTAAGCCACTTTTTGGGCCATGCTGCACCAAGTTGACCTTAATCCTATGGGTAGACACATAAGGGCCATATAGTCACCCTAGTGCAGAACGCAAATAAGTTTGCAGCTGATGCTATACATTTAGATAGCCGTGCCCGGTCCAACAACAGATCATTATTTGACAACAAACAATGAGGTGTATTTACTAATCAGGAGTCTTCAGGAGAAATGTACATGTCATCTTCCTTACTTAACTGGATCGTATACTGCCCAATGCAACCCCTCCAACAATGAATGCAGAATAACAAAACGTTCTCAGTACTTTAACCCCTTCCGGACCGGCGTTTGAATACTGCGTCTTCACTTGAAGACCGCAGTATTTTTTTAAATATTTAAATTTCGTGATCGTGATTCGCTGCAAAGCGATCACGTGCACGGAATTGAGGGGGGTGGCTGCTACTGACCGCTGGGTGTTTCCCCCGCCCCCTCGCGATCCCAGCGTTCAAAGCGACGCTGGATCGCGTAAAGGCAGTGACGTACCTGGTACGTCCCGGTCTGCCGGTGACCCGTGACCCGGAAGTTCCAGGTACATCCCGGTCTTGAAAGGGTTAATATACATTCTATCATTTTCGTCTGCATTTTTGCAAGAGCAGCTCACTGGAGTTGGACTTTAAAACACATGGTGATGTTAGAGAGCTGATCTGCTCAACGATAATAGAAAACTTCTGGTTAGTGAATTTCCTCCAAAGAGTTACAAAAGTTCAGAGAAAGGAGCATCTCTCTGTCAAAATACCTTTCTGCTCTGTGTCACTTTACCGCAAACCTTCAAAACAAGTAAAACAAATGGCAGTTTAGGCTTTAAACTGTCTCTTGATGTCAAGGTTCTTAATTGTATTTTATTGGTTGCTGTTGAAAGCTAAAGTGAGCATCGCATTCAACATTTTATTTCAAAGACTAGTGCTAGTAATTGTGGCACGGATGTAGTCTAAACAGTAAACCAAGACGCTTCTTTTATTCATGCCTTATAGAGTGTTTGAGAACATAAATATAATTATAGCAAGATCAAACGATTGTTATTATGCTACCAAAGTACCCTGTGCATTTTATTTGCATTTAAACTATGCCGGAACCTTTTAATTATTTCAGTTAGTGCAGGTTCATCATCTCAGTGGTGACATTTTTCACTGGAAAGATTTAGGAAATCCAAGTAGGGACCGACAAGCTGAATAAAGTTTGTTTCAATGTTTACACCAGTAGTAACAAAATGGTTCCACTGTAGGTCATCTTTAAAGTGAACTGAACATAGCGCTCCATTTTCAAGAAAATGCAACTGCTTTTGGAGTCATCCAGTGGCGTATAGTGGTCTACGCCAACTAGGCCTAGCGTGGTAGATGCAGCAGTCCCTCGTCCACATAACATGAAGCCCATTGCCCTGTTGGGTCAACAGGCTTCCTGGCCAATGCTCAATGGCCTTGTTCAAAGGGAATTTCCCCAACCAGCCCATTAACACTATGGAGGGCTGTGCTTAGTACAGGCCTCCACACGGTCCATCGGCTCAGTGTGTAGTATCTCGATGCCTAGGAGTGGTTAGGCCTAGATACACCATTGCACCAAATGTATTATACCAAACAGCTGGACAAGTCACTATAAGATGAAAGCTCCAGCTCCACCGCATCCAGCTGTTCCACCAAATCAAAGGATAAAGTGATTCAGCAGTACAATAGTGTGACAATGTTAATGAACACATTTATCACTACTGAGGGCCTGCACATTTGTAATACAGATTGCATAGAAAATTCTAAATATGTTTGGACCTTGTTGTGAATTAGATAAATTTGTGTGCCGAAAAAAAGAAGGACTGGCCTTACCATTTTTTTTTACATAGATATGAAAGTTTATCCTCCACAGAAAAATAAATACACACTAAAAAACAATCTTTTAGGACAACTTTATATAAATGTTATTATGCGCTCCCTCTTCACTATGTGAGGTTTTACAGTTTTTACTTGTTCCTCTTTATATTACACAGGAAACTGCAATTAGTTTATTCTTAGTTGTGCATTTTGGACTAACTGACCATGATCTAAAATGTTTTTGGTTGACTTGGTTGCCTGAAAGCATCCTGAAGCCAACCAAAATTTCAGTTTGTTTTCTTCTGTGTTTCTCAGCCAGTTTCTGGAATGCAAGGCTTTTTGGACCTAAATCAACAACGCATCAGAGCTACAACTTACTACACTTTTTATATAAAATATAAATTGCATCCTTTGTCATAAGGCTTAGCAGTGCTTTGCTTTTTAATGCATGGAATTCTGAGAAGGTCCCTGAAAGTTTAAACCACATGGACTTAATCATCTTGTGCATGCACATCTGGAACATCTAGGAGTAACAAGACGTGACGCAGCATGCATCTCCTCCTAATCCTCTATATCTGGTCTAATGATAGCACCATAGCAGGCAGACGTGTCATGGCCGCCACATGGCAACTAGGAATCCCACCTATCATTGAAGTAGAGGGATGAACAAGTCTATGAGCAGGACCGGAACTTTATACATTATTTGTCCATTGCCAAAATTCTGATATCAAAGCTTAAAAATGTAGCCCTGACTGCTGGACTGATTGTGGTCTGCTAATGATTCATTTTTGGTGGAGTTTTTTTTTTTAAATTCTCCACATTTACATCACTAGAAGACCACGTGTGCAAAAAGTACAAGGAAAAATAGCTTTTCTCAATATATAGGTGAATATAACACACAACCTATCAATATGGTTTTAATATTTAAAAGCATTTAATACTGCTACAAAATCTATTTTTATAGGCAAACTGTATTCTACCCACAATTACCATGAAGTGCCAGATATCCCCACAGTTTTGAAGTTTCAACTACAATCCTTAATTTTTGGAAGTAAAGGCCTCAATTTGCTGAGTAAGATGTGGTCTTTGCTGTAGTATTTTGACTGCCGTCAAACATAGCTGATGTACCCTGTAGACTACAGACCTAAACCACATTATTTCAAGAGTCTGAAGTTAAAAAATTAAACACATTTAGGAATGTGTGTAAAAAAAAGGGCTCGAAGAGATAAGCTTAGTATTATAAAGTGTGTAAAGTAACTCAACTGCGATAGAAATGGTACCCACATGTATTAATAAATAAAAGGTGACAAAGTACTAGGAGTAACTATTAATGCTGAAAAATTATATTACTTTATATTCCGCTGAACAATATGACACCTTACGGGACATCTTAAGATATTAAAATGCATTTTTGGTATTGCTAGATTAAATATCACATTGTTCAGATGATCTGTATAAACCTGTCTGATCCGTATTTAACACTGTATGCAAATATAGACAATTATTACACTGTTAAGGATATTCCAAGTAGCAGACATGTGAACCATGCACTGATTGTGGTATGCGCCATAACATCTATTATTACAGAAATTAAAATGACGTTCAATGGGGACTATGTTTTATATATAAGGAGAAACTATGTGTGCCTATATTAGAAATATAGCTAAAATGTTTTAGGTTTAACCAAGTGCTTCCTTGACATCACAGACATTTGCTAAGGCTTTAATAATCATCATAATAATAATTATAATAATAATAATATCCACAATTTTGTCACTAGCATTCAAGCAATAGTATAATCTAAGCATTCAATTAACAATGAAATCTAAAACGTACCCGTAAGAAAGTTAGGAATGTGAGAGGGAGGTTTTAGTATTATAATATAATTTTCCAGTATAGATCAGGAGAGGTTAGTAGACTAGTGAGCGACATTGAGTCTCTGCCAATGTTGCCCAAATTTATGGAGAGTACCGGTACATTTTTCCAAGTGCTCTAGCACTCTTGTTTTTTATGCGCCATGACTGATTTATTTTGATTACAGTTGTCCACTTATTTTATGACTGTATCATCTACAAATGATAGAATTAATATTTTCTCACTGAATTTTGTCTCAACCACACAACTACCTCACTGTTGTCTCGAAAAGGTTCAATTTCCTCTTATAGATTGCTTTGTTCTATAGGTGAAGTTGTCAGTCGCATTTTTTTGCACCCTACTTCTTCGTGAAGCCTCGATTGTGATAAGGCGACAGTAAGCAAGGTGCTTTTAGATATGTTAAGGCAGAAAGACACACTGGTTGGTTAACCCATTCAGATTTTACTAGAGTATGTGAAACTACTTTAACTTCAAATCAGTTGTCTTTTCAGCAGACCTTGCATTTAGCCAAGCCCATCACCAATAGTGATATGCACAGCAAAGAAAAAGAGGATATAATTGTGCTATGTTTAATAAGAAGCCCAATAAATTTCACCTCGGCGTTTTTAGAAATGTACAGGAAAGGCTGCATAAATTATGTAAGGTCATGAGACAATTAACTGAGAATCCGCCATAATGAATCAACTACTGAGTCATTCTTCTTTCTAAAAAAGAACAAGATTGTAAATGTTCCACCACTCATTATTATCCGGGTGATATTAAGGCAAGTATGCCTGATGAGAAAATGATGAAATGCATTTATAAATATATTTCCATTTAAAACACACATTAAAATTTGAAGCCAAAGATTAACATTTCTATGTCCATGCACACAAAACCCGGAAGGTCTCCTGCTACTGTGGAACTAAAACCTCAACAAAAAGAGAAATGTTTAAGTAAATAGTTTCTATGAAATTCTAAGTAAAACAAAGCTTTACTTAACAAAAAACATGTTCTTGATTTATTTTCTTAAATATCTTAGCACAAATGGCTACTAATTAAATTATAGGAAAAAAATTAATTCTTAGTACGTACGTTTAATAGTTATTTACACAATTTCTGATAATATTGTAATAAAACAGTCAATAAAAAGCACATCAGTACCTTTAAAATGAGATTAAAATATTTTGCTAGACCTGGTAAGGATGGTTAATCAAACAGCCCATGTATACAGTCTAGTTGTGAAACATTGTGGTTGACAGGTCTTCAGACTTGTTTTTCCAGCCTGGTACTACTTGGTTTTACTGGAAGTGAGTTTTGCCCACCCACTAGTTTTTGGATTGACATTAAAACTATTATGCAGTCTAAGATTTAAGCAAATTCTGGTTGTATTTTTCTGCCCACACATTTCCCTCAATGACCTGGCTAAACTGAAGTTTTAACATGTTCATACAAAGGATACAATGGACACATCAATTGTGTAGACTGCAGAGCTGAGCCTAGGAGGGTGCACGAGGTGCAAAGCACCCAGACACTCAGAATAGCAGGGGTTCTTTGTTAAAGTCCTTAAAGATGGAGCGACGGATGTAATGCTGTTTAAAGGGGAAAGTTGTCAATGACAGGGTGTTTGAGAACAAAGATGACATTGACAAGCACAAAAATGGTGCTGGCAGGCTGTTTAGGTACAAAGATGGCACTAACAAGCTACTTGAAAGCAACAATGGCATTGACAAGCTGTTTGTGGACAAAGATGGGAATAGTAAGTTTGTTTGGGGGACAAAAGTGACACTGGTAAGTTGTGAGGGGGGTACATATAGCACTGAAAAGCTGATGACCCTGTGATGGTCCTGTGGGAAATGAGCGACATGTTACTTGGTGAATTGGAGGCCCCAAAGAGTTGGAAGCATTATGTTTATTAAGTGGATGAGTTATCAATATAGCCACACTCAACTGGGGGGCACCAAAAAATTCTAGCACCCAGGATCCAGTGACTCTAGGCTTTTCTCTGGTAGATTGCATAGGTATTGTCTTATTCACAATGTGGCTTTCTCATGAATTGTTTTGTCTTTTGTTGCAGACCATGTACACAAGATTACCTCTTCCTAACCAGGTAAAAATCTCATTGCTTACTGAATGAATTGTGAGCGACTGTTGACAAGGAGGCAGTGCAGATTGCCCAGAGAAAACAGCTTGTAACTTCCAAAGTACAAACTGTTTTCTCAACACTTTGGGGGCACTGAAAAAACAAGTTTTCCTTCCTTTAAACATGCTATTTTAAAAGTTTACTGGCACAATAAAGGTGCTTTTCCACATTAATTTCACGCTATAGCATTCTAAGCCAATCCAACAGATCTGTGATTTTATCTACTCCAAAGGTTTGATAACACAAAAACATGAAAGATGAATTTCAGTCGCAATGGCAACCTATCCGAGCCTGCTAATTGAATGTTCCCAGCAAATTATGAAAAAGGCAAAACTTCATATAATTAAAAGTTACTTCTGGTAAAGGCTTGGCAACTCGGATTTACCAGAAATTATGTTTCTAGCAATGCATTTAGTTACAAAAGTGTTAAATTCAGCAGAGTCAGTAGAGCAACATCTTTAAATAATTCCTCACGCAAGGCTTATTCTACAGATATAAACAACAGTGCTACTTGGGATATACTCACTCGAGCCAGAATTATTAGCAGTGTAAGTAAAACATTTTGCATGTCTCCATTTGTCTATAAACATCAAATACCTTTAAAGGCTGACTTAAAACGTTCCACTTTTAATAGCATTTCTGAAATCAGTAATTACTTTTATTTTCTTAATCCTAGCTACTTTGCTTCTTCGCTTGTCTGTGTGATTATGAGCGTAGACTCTTTGAGCCCACACCCAAGGTGATATCATGCACTTCTAAGTCTTCAATAGGTAGGGCACAGATTGATTTTCTATTTATGGAGCACAACATAGGCAAGGTGGGATTTTCTTTTCTAGGGGAAAGACTAGGGGAAGTGAATCTCCAGTCAACTTGGATTCCACCAACATATTGACATGATTCATGAAGCACCCTATCACTTCCCTCATGCAAACAGAGAATTTTAACAGCCTAGGGAAACTGCAGATGCCAAAATGCCATCTTGGAGTCATTGAGGCGAGCTGTCTTGGGCTTCAACCAAGGCAACACTTGCAGCCACTCCCCAGATGTTGGGGATGAGGCCCCATTTGGTTTTTTTTAACTATAGCTATAACTTTAGGTATATTATCATCCGTTATACCATTTGTTATCAAAAAGTCCAATATGCTGCTTTGTCCCAGAAATAAGTAAGTCTAAAAGAGAAAGACGCTGTAATTGTGTCTTATGTTTGGTCATAAATACATTTAGATTCCTAAAAAAAGTTTGTAAAAACTGGTAAAAAAATCCAGTGTTTTGTTTTTCACACAAGGAGCGGAGTCATTATTGGAACCCTGACCAGAGACCTTAAAAAATAAATAATGCTTCTCACCCTAATAAAGTTGGCAACAAATATATAACATAATAGAATGTTATAAATATAACCAAAACCTCTCATTTATATTATGTTTATATATTAGTTGCCAGCTTTATTAGGGTGAGAAGCGCAGACAGTATTTTGTATTTTGTATACATTGTACAGCCAACACACTGTATTTGCAGCATGCTCACGCTGTTTGGTAGGCCTCATACTATACATTTGTATTATTTGAGCCTGAGACTAGCTTAGCGCACTGACATTTTTTCTTTTCCCCATAAAAATAAACTTGATTACCTGGACATGTTATCATATCCAAGGAGAGATAATGTTTGGTTGATGCCAGCTCGGCACTGGCATTTGCAGTGTAAACAGGATGGTTACAAAGGACATCTACCCTATCGACTAAATGTCATGAGACATATACAGGTAATCACTTACCTGGACATCGTATCAGATCTACCAATCTCGCCCTTACGGAGTCTGGTATGTGCGACTGCCTAAGAAATTAGACATGCTCTTAAGGCTATTAAAAATACTCAGCAACAGCAATAAATCAGAACCTTGCAGTATTGGAAAATACATTGGATGGGACAGATACCAGGTTAACCTTTCCCTATACCTCTTTACTGCCTTGCTTGAACACTTCTACAAATATCCATGTGTTTAGGGACTACTATACAGCTACCTTGTATGTTTACAGATACAAAAGTATATCATTTCATATATCAAATATCATGTTGGCATTGGCTGTGGAAAAACATGGTTGTATTACTCTATTTCTTTCACAAGCCAAGTTTTCCCCAATCGTCCTTCTCAAGATGTGCTGAGAATTAAAAAAAATACAGAATATTGTTTTAAATAGCTCCAGAGCTTGGTTCCCTTCTTTTTTTATTAGTTATGGCATCTGTTAATGAATTCTTAGGCCTAGAACCACCTGAAATAACAAAATTCTAGTTCTCCAGCCCTATAGGAGTTATGTGAATCATGGGCCCAGACGCAAAGATAATAAGGCATAATCGACCAAATAACACTTTTTGAAATAGAAACGTGATCTGAATTTTCGATGCTGGTGTGAGGTAATTTGGAATGCGATTTTACCAGTCCTAAGTCCTAAGTTACACACATTTCTAATGTCTATGAATTTACCACCTCTTTTGTTGCTTGCAAGTGCAAGGATAAAAGCTACAGAAAAAAAGGAATTAACAGCAAAACGGTTTCTCGATGATTAATGAAATGATCCATATTTGAACTCAAGAAAAAACAGATAAATATAAAAGGTAAGCCACGTTTAGCTAACGAAGTTGTTTTAGTTACCGTTATTATTATTTTTTTATTACTTATGTTGATCCCCCTTTTAACAGGCCCGTTCAACAGTGGCACCACAGGCAGGGCCGGCCGAAGACGTAACGCCGCCTGGGGCGAAGTTTAAAAT
>VKOC01008795.1:0-12890 GCA_009364415.1 Spea multiplicata | reverse complement strand
AGGTAAACAAGTGCATTTTGTCTCGGAACGTGAAGGTGGGCCCTCATTTGCATTTTGCCTGAAAGATCTGAGCTTCCAGGCCTTTTCCGGAGAAACCATTGGTCACTCGCCAGTGAAATTTGCATGATCGCTCCCACAATGCTCTGCCCTGTCCTAATGACCGCCCATACCTAGCCAAAACGTTAACGAGATCTTGGTGGACGTCCTTTATATACCAAAGCTGCCGCTTCTCCAGCTTCGCGCAGTGGCAGTATCATAG
Organism: Spea multiplicata; assembly: GCA_009364415.1. NCBI lineage: Eukaryota > Metazoa > Chordata > Amphibia > Anura > Pelobatidae > Spea > Spea multiplicata. Next base: position 12,631 of record VKOC01008795.1, on the reverse strand, counting down.
CCCATGAGGTTTTAACCGAGGCGTGATTATTGCTAGTTGACAACTATTCCTAATATCCCATGGTGATGATTTAAAAACTAGTAAGCGCTGGCACTTTTTGACGGTCTCTTGTGAGGTTTTGGTTTTGTTCACCTGGTTTGTGTTTCTGCGTTTTGAGGGCTTTCACATCTACAATGCTTTATCTGTGGGAAGATCATCTGGAAACAATATATTTGAAAGCCCAAATGAGAATTACATGGTGTTTGTTCTTTGGCAAATCACATTGTCCGTTGGCCTCCATGTAATCGCCTGTCCGAGCCTGACCCAAAACCTAAGTGTGGCTACCCCTGCTCCTCATGAAGCCACTCTCCCAGAAGAAGGAGATCCTCAATTACTCTACCCTGGTAAATACAAGGGATGTATACATTAGCGATATATGTATAATAGCGATGTATCGCTATTGTAATACGACATTTTCTTTAAAAAAAATCTTAATTATTCCTTAATTTCTCTTAATAAATAACTCTCCTTTCTCTCTCTTAGGTTTTTGTTAGTTTCTATTATAATTCTTCATTGTCTTTCTAAATCAAACTCCTATAAATAATCCCTTAACAAGCACGCTGACAGGTGATAGAATTCAGAAGTTAAGTTTAAAATGCCTCTTAATTAATTCGCCGTGCATTAAAACATTTAGAAGAAAAAAAAACTACCTTGACACCGGCACCGTATCTTCTCCCCAAAACAATTAGCTACAGATAATTTATGTTTACAATTCCTCGATTTTCATGTTTCAATTCTCTTATCAATTTCCTAGCTTTGTTTATGTACAAGTCAGTCATTTTCCGGGTAATCCCTGCGTGGCCCATATCCTATAGCATTAGCAAACTCATCAATCAGCCCCTGTTTATGTATTTAAATAAACACAATATGTTAATACTATGGCACGCTGGAGCTTTCATGTTAAATATGAAAGTCAAATCAGTTGACGGAATTAAAAGAAGCGTTTAGCGCGAATATTATTTGTAAAACTGTAGTTGGGACTCAAATTAATGTTATTTAAAGGAGCTAGCCCCAAACAGACAAAAAAAGGGTAATCCGGATGTGTGGGACAGAGGCTACTATCATCAGACTGCCCTGGGCCATATAGACCAATAATTAAGGCTATAGTCCCAGTGTACCAATTCAGAAAAATGTATGAACACCCCCTGCAAGTATACCACTAAACCGTCCCGTTTTTCAACAGTCCCTATTTTCATTTGAGGTGCCCCACTTCATCATGGGCCAGTTGGGAAGAGCCTCTGATCTCCATGCACCATCAGTAGATTTGATAATCCCACCATAGCTCCCATGTGGCCACCTTGCAATGTTCTACAGCGCTGCAAGGTAGCTCTTCTGATCAGGGCCGGCCCAAGACAAAATGCCGCCTGGGGCAAAGTTTAAATTGCTGCCCCCCATTACTTACCTTTCAGCAGTCCTGCGGTGAGTCTCCCTGCTCGGTCTCGCTGCTGCCTTGTAATGCTGAGTGCCGGAAATGACGTCATCTTCCGGCGCTCAGCATTACAAGCCGGCACCGAGCTAGAGGGCTCGCAGAGGAGAGAGAGAGGGGCGCTGAGCAGGTACTGAGAACTTGGTAAGATAAAACCACTCGGCGCACCTCACTCACCCTTCAAAAGTGCTGCCTCCGATTTTTTTTCTCCTCTTTTTTAGATATGACTCTTAATAAGTATTGCGTTATGGTATGATGATGACTTCAAGAGAATATCCAGAGGGACAAAGATACAACAGAGATGCTAACAAAACCTTCTCCCTAAAGTGTAAAAAGATGTGAACCTCCCGACTTAATAAGTTAATATAGGTGAGTCTCCACTTTTCTACTAGAAACATTACGTTAATTGTCCAAGAAGATTCTTCACTTTCAGTTTTTGTAGTTAAAAAATTACCAATAACGAGCAGAGTTACGTTATTATAAAAAAAAATGGAATATCGGAATATAAACAGATCGGAACTATTTCATTTTATTAATAGTAGAAGGTTTAATTAGATTTGACCTCCCGAGACCATTATTTTAAAATATGTCTTGTTCATTTCCTTTTGAATTCTCTAACAAATGACACCAAAATACATAAAAAGATGATTATTTTTAAAGGTTTTTAAAGGTCAAATGAGAGGAAGAGGTAAAAAAATAGGACAGAGGTAAGGAGGAAAGGCAGAAATAAGGAGAAAGTAGGTAGTGGAGAGATATTAGGGGCGTTCAAACTTCATGAGTATACAGTAGCGGAAACCTATGTTCTTGCGCAAGAATGTGGGGTGGAAAATCTGATACATTGTATTTAATGTCAACATTGATGTCACATTCATGTAGACATCACTCTATAATACACCACTCGATATAGCCACATTGGTCCAGGAGAAGACAGAGTTTTTCGACAAAAGTGATACCAGTATTTTGCTAACCAGGAAAAAAAACATGCAGTCGTAAAAGATTTCAGGAACCTCAGAAGTCTCTTCTACTACTTTTTTTTAACTTCGTCTAAAGACTCCTGCCCTTTATGATTGTGTTTTTCTTCTGACATGGACTCATGTTTCATGTGTTTGGCATAAGGCTGTGCGTTGATTTTTTTTTTTTTTGGAGCCCGAGGTGCGTGCTCCTTGGGGCTGGATCTTCAAGTCTCACCCCAAAGGGTAAGACTCCTTTATACTTCGGGTCAGTCCCCCAGAGGAAAGACCCCTTTTTGGATAGAGGTAAGGAGCCTGGCCTGGCCAGATTCAAAAAAATTGTGCTGTGTGTTGATTGTTTCAGTCAGTGACAAAAGCCTGACTTTATCTCATTTTGTCCCAATAAACTCCCTTTACCTGAATGCCTGGGAGCCACCATTGTTGTAATGAGATATTTTAGGTGACTTTCCCAGCTCAGACACCGCACTGAGCTGATGCTAATGAGTTCCCCTTTAAATTGTGCCCATTTGTCAGTAGTGTGGGGGTGTGTGTGATGGTTTTATATATATAGATATATATATAATATAGTATATATATATATAAAAAAAATATATAGTAGAAGCATTGCTAAAACCTCATCTACAGACACCAGACAGGCCAGGAGGCTTGTTTTTTCCCTCAGAATTCTCATGGTGCTGCCACAACCACAAGGGATTCTGGGTAGGCTCATGCAAATAAGGTCAACAATAATCACCTTATTTGTATGCATCTACCCAGAATCCCTTGTGGCTGTGGCAGCACCATGAGATTTCTGAGGGGAAAAACAAACCTTTTGGTGTGTCTGGTGTCTGTAGATGAGGGTTTAATAATACTTCTACTACCCCCTTAATTTTAAGAAGGGTTTCCATCAACTTTACTCACCATAACTTATGTAATATATATTTCTCGTGCTACCCCAAGCTCGAGTATTAAGTCAGTATTCGGCTCTTCTGCTGAAAGACTGAAAAGGAGTGGTGATCTGGTTGATTTATCTTGTACCTGATTTTGGCCAAAGGCTGTACTGTTACAGTGTGAAAATTATTTCAAGCGGTTCCATGTATAAAGTGGATAAAGAGGTAAAAAGTGATCATGTTAACCTTATTTGCATGCGCCTACCCAGAATCCCATGGGGTTAGGCTGCACAATGAGATTTCTGAGGTGAAAAAATCAGCTGTCTGGTGTCTGTAGATGAGTGTTTAATAATAATACTTCTACTACTCCCTTAATTTTATGTGGAAGGGTTTTCCATCACCTTTACTCACCATAACTTATGTTATTGGTCTATATATATATATATATATAAAAAACTAGATACAGTCTTGAGAATTCAGGTTGTTAAGACGGTTTAACTTTGTTAAATATTACTCTTTTATGAAATCCTGAGAAAACTTTTTGACCCTTGGCATCCTCAGTGGATTCTGCAGATACATTTCTTCAGATGACAAAGCTATTAAAGCCAAAGTGATTGAAAATTATTTTACCCCAGGGAAATTTCTTGATGCAGTCGAATTCAAACTGACTAAGCAAGCATATTTTACTTATAATGACCTTTATTTTCACTGTGTCTGAAAAAGGAAAAAAAAATGCCTTACACGAATTAACAAACCTTATCCTGTGTCGGCTGAAGCGGAACTACAATTCTCACAATCCTCCCGCAACATGCTTTACGAGCTTAACATAATCAACATTTACTCAAAACGGACCCGCTTTGATCTTACTGAGAGGGTGGTAGATAAGTGGAACGGCTTCCCAACAGACGTGGTAGAGGGTAATACAGTGAGGGAACTTAAACATGCAGACATGTGGCTCTTCAATCTAAGACGAGACCAACGACTTTATTGGTGTGATATATATTTAGCAAAGGCGGAGGTCCAATAGATTATTGACATCCACCATTTTTTTTTAAACATTGAATTCCTTTAAATAAAATCACCAATCGTTTTTTGCCCGATTTTATCTTTTTTTTTTTTTTTTTTTAATCTATTACATCAATGGCTCTCTCAGCCGGCCCCTTTTATATATAGAAAAAATTGGTTAATGTCCTGTTGATTCTGAAACTCTATAATCCATCTAACTGCCTGTTCCGATCATCCTATAATCAAGATACTTGTAAAAGCTGAGATTCATTATCAAAACTTCAAATTAAATATGTCACAGAATCCCTGGGAAAAAATACAAACCCCTCATTTAATGTAAGTGCCGAGCGCCATTACACACTTGAAGGTTCACTAAGAGGCAATTTTCGAAGGTTACTAAAATAGATGAAAAAGAACAAGCGGAGAAAAAATCCATAAAAGGCTTATTTTCAGGAGCACTTACCTAGAAAAGCTTTGTAAAATTTAGCACTAAAATAATCTAAAAATATACCATTTAGGGTCACAAAACACAGCCAATGTTTATCATGCAAATTTATCCCCATTTCCCATGATCCCTCATGTGCAGATTGCATTGGAATGTTACTGTCAGCCCAAACAGGAAGTTGTAAGCAACTTCCTGGACCCCCCATGCGTTGTTTTAACCGACTGCGCACGATCCTCAAGATAAAGAGATTGTCTTAAGCCACAAAGTTCCTCTGTAAAGCTATCACCAAAAGTCACTTAAGGAGGGGCGGGGTTTTAAACCAACAAGATGGCAGCTCCCGTAAACGACAAAAATTAAAAGGGGATTTTAAATTAATAATAATAATGTGAAAATAGGGGGAAAAAATCATGACTTTGTGTTGTACGTCGGTGTAAAATAACTGGGATTAGACATAATTTTGAATGGGTTCACCTTTAAGGTAAATTAAGAATGTATACACTGCATATAAATCGATCCTGAATGACATCACTAATTAAGCTAGGATTATGCAGTTCGGTATAACCTTGAGATAATTTATTTAATTTGTACAGAATCCTATATTCTGAGATGCTTCGTGGATAGAGCCTTGGAAATGGCCGAAGGTTTATCTGAGTTTATTTGTGTTCCTGTAGGTTAATTGTAAAACAATTATAATCCAATGATGTCAGGAAATCATTCCCGCTGGGCATTGTTATATGCATATTATATTGCAATTTGTGTACTAATTTATCTTAATTTATCATTTATTATATTAAATCCTGAAAAACAGAAATTTTTGTCTTGCATTGGTTAATAAGTAAAACACCAATTTATATAGGTTTTATTTATTTATCACATTGTCTTCTTTTTATATCATGCTTCTTGTTTTCTTGTGGAAAAAAAGACTCTTTCTCATGGATCATATATTTTATTATGAAAGTGATTTTCTATTTATACTGCGTAAAAATAGTGTCCAAATAAAAATACAAAAAAACAAAACTTTTTTATTTAAATTTTTCTTATGTTACATTTTTAATATTGTTTTTGATTTGTTACTTTGTTCTGTAGATTAAATAAACCCATACAATGCCATATACAGATTTAAATAAGCAACATTTATATATATGTTTGGAAACTCACCTTCTAAGTATGCAATCTGAGCAGCCATCTTCACTTCCTGTTCCTAGGATTCCTCCCCGTTACGTTATCTCTCCCCTATTGTTAAGATGCGGATTGTTGTTGGTTCAGGGGGGCTTTGTAAGTGTAGGTTGGGGCATAACTAGAAACCACGGGGCCACGGTGCAAAAAAAAAATTGCCCCGCCCCCCCCCCCCGCGTCAACAGCTAGTCTGTGCCATCATTGCTCCCACAACCTTTGTTCCCCATAAGGTTAGACCAAAAAGGGATGAAAATATAAAGGAGAGATGGTTTCTGAGATATTAGAGGCTGAAGGCTGGTTTGGGGGGAAATAGAGAATTCCCGGGGATGTCGGCCCCATTGGCCCCATCTGGTTGCCCCTTTTTCCTGCTGTAAAGACTCAAACCTTAATCAGGTGTTAGATTCCGGTCTCTTGTTGCTGTACTTTGTTAAATCTCTTTATCTATTTAAACCTCTCTCTCCCATCCCCCTCCTTCTCTTCTCTCCTCCAAGCCGGACAAATGTAGACTTTTTTCCAGACTTTTTCCACCATTTTAGTGGCCCTTCTCTGAGCTGTCGTGCCCAGTTATCCCGATGGCTCTGGTTTCAAACAACTTATAGACGCTCGGGCAACCTAGTCGCTATAATAAGCCCCATTAATTTGTTACTGTCTCTTTAATTCATCTATAACGGCATGGGATTTTTGGGGAGTTTAATCAAAAGGCGGAGAACAAAGAAAAGGATGAAATACATTTTTTATTAAGACCTAGACATTTCGGAATAAGTCATTTAACATACCACTGTTTATGATTTTTCTTATTAGAATTTGCAATTAATATTTTGCTTCGTCAGCATTCTGTCAGCTTCTTTCTTTCACCGAATATGATTGTTTTAATGATAAAACAGAAGTCGTTATAATCAGTGAATAATTAATTTCACGGTTGTTATGAAAGTAATTGATTTCCTGATTATTACCATACCCCATAGTACACATCACAGAGCAGCTGATTAAAATATCCATTTCTAATCTGCGATTCCCGGGTCGATTTTTTTTTTTGCCCGTTTGAAGATCATTTGAATACCTGAACGTTTGGTTTTGATGTTCTTTCTCATGTTATACTTGAGACTAAAAGACCTATTTAAGTATTTAAGGCGTATTTTTATGTGGCAATTAATCTTATTAATCTAACAGACATTTCATAAAATTAATATGGGTCAAATGACACTGAATTTTATTTCAACCAGATATTGAAGAGCAGATTATTAATAATTGTTATTTTTTTTAAAACATAGAAAATCCTTCAGTGAAAGCGTAGAGACAGAACCAGCTACGGAACGGAGGATGCACGAATGTTTTTGAGTCTAGCTGGGTGAAATGGGTCTTGCTCTGGTCTTTGCGTGGTTCATAAAACTGAACGAACCTGGACGTCACCTCCCCATCCGTCATCTTCTCCATCTTCTCCTCTGCTCCTAATGAGCCTTGATAGTCATTGTCCACATTGTCTCTTCAAGGCTTGGTGGTTCGCCAGTTGAGGTGTCCTGCAGTATGAAATCACTGATGATGACCCTTTAGTGAAAATTAAGAGAGAATAGTCAGAGGACCATCGATGTCCCCTCAACGAGACCACAAGAATGACAAATGTTGACTTACTCAGGGGTTTGGACCTCAGTTTCTGGGCTTTGTGTTGTCCAAGAACTACAGAAACCACCTCATTTTTCCTTTCTGAGCTCTGTAGTTCCATATTTTGTCCTTTTGTGTCTACACCTCAAAGAAGCAGGTTAATATGCTGGAGCAGAGATAGTAACATGCACAAAATAGAATGTGCGTGAGGGAATGTTGAGGCGAAAACTCAAAAACTCCAACTAAGAAACAGATAGTCTTTTTCATTTTAGGAAAACAAAGGTGAATTAATGAAACTCTTCTTTTCATACTCATTACTTTCTACTTTCCACATCAGTTGAATTTTTTAAAAGCATTTCCATTTATTGTTAACTTGTCATCTACAGAAATTCCAGGAATATATCCCCGATTAATGCAATTTTTCACCACCATATGTTCTAAGGCTTAACTAATGTTTGTAGAGAGGCACAATGGCAATCTTCACTCTTATGTGTGCATGATAATTTGCCTTGGCAGCTGCTAACTGGCATCTATTTTAGATACCCAAATGCAAAGCTTCATATTTATCAATGTTAAATGTTGTAGTTTTTGATAAATACATGTAATGAAAACCAAAAGTCTCTTATGCCCAAATTAGGCTAAAAGTGGTAGTGAAAGCAGGTTCCCTTTAAATCATAGAAATAATAAAAAAAGGCTACATCCTCTAATATCAAAACTATTTCTTTTTTTTCCACAATAAAATAAATTTTTAGTTACGCGGCAACAGAAATATGTCATATTAAATTCTGCATTCATTTAGCAATGCACAATGTAACATGAGAGCTTTGTATGTGCAAATACGTAAGACATATTTTAAAGTGACTTCAAAACGAGAAGATTGCATGAGAAATCTTTTTGTATTATCATCAATCTGACCTACCGAAAAAAATAAATAAAATGTGATCAAAAGAAGCTAAATCCAGAGGCATTGGTAACAATCAGAAACGGCTTTATGGAGTTTGTTGCTTTACAAACAGGGCAGTCTCTCATTATTTATTTGCATTCTGTAAATAAGACAAGCCTAATAAAACACTTTACTTAAGCCAGACAATGTCCTAAGATGAACTGTAAGATGAATTTGGAATTCTAAATCCCGTTCAGCTTCGCAAACCAATGGAGCCTCTAAAATAGTCCAATATTGCAGAGGGCAATAATATGTTCACAGTAGGGTTCTTCATTAACACTGGCATCAGTCTGGATCCGGTAAAAGTATAAATCGCGCTACCCCATTGTAGAACGCCTCCAGTACCTGACATTTACCCTCGCAATGCTTAACAGAGTAGAGAATCAAGGTATGACATCATAACCCTGTTGTTTCTTGATTGGATCTTTGCCAGAAGCAAAGTTCTTCAACGTATTGAAATGTATATGGCAGGTTGTAGACCAGGAAGCTTCCCATGGGCCAGGTCTTCCTCGGTGCCAGGCCTGGACTGGCCATTTGGCACACAAGGCACTGCAATGGCAGATTAGGTCCAGCTGTGTGCCACCGTCAGCTGGATAGGTACAGCCGCAAGCTGCAAGAGTGTCAAAATGTAACATGTGGCTGTAGATATCTGACCGGCAGCCACCCATAAGTCATTTGGCAACCTCTGGCCTTAAAGTAACAGGACCACTTAGTCATCCTCACCGTGGCCCTGGTTGGTGTTCTCCCGGACCTCCGAACGTGTTTGAATGTTTGAATAAAGAAAATATATTTCTAAAATGCCCATAAGGGCATAAAAAATATCTCCATAATCATTTTAATGCTCACTTGATTAACACGTGGTTTATTTTGGTAACAAATTCGCTTTGACATATTAAAAGGGTCCCTTGCCTTAAAAACCCTTTGATGACATCTCATTGATGTTTCTGAATAAACTCGTCGGATCAGCAACCCCTCTTCCATCGTTCGGCCCTTGTGTGATAAGAATTCGCGTACATCTGGTGCGTGTCAAATGGCGCCGTTCAGCAGATGCGCGACCGCTTTCCAAACTTTCGTCGACAAACACACAAAAAAAAAAAACCCTCCAAGACATATCTGATAAACAAATGCTGCCGTTCCGCCCATCTCTTTGGGCGTCCCAAGAAAGGCCCATTACTTCTAATTACACAGACGCCAAAACAGTTTATCAACTAATCACACATTACGACTGTTTCTAGGTGCAGAGAATTAATTTTCTTTCCATAATGCTTGAAAAGACTCAAGATTTGTTCTGGTTGATTTACAATGTCAGCTTTCGATTTTATTTTGTGAACAACTTACATTTAATCAGACGGCATTAAGAAATTCAATCGCGAGAAAGCCCTCGTTATTCATGAGCAACGTTCTTTTCCAGCAGCTGGGTTAATAACAATCCTCGGCTGATAAGCATATTATTTATCGCAAATAAGAGTAAGTCTTAAAATGAAAATAGAAGCTAATGTGCCATTTTTAACACAAAGAGAGGGATATATATATATATATATATATATATATATATATATATATATATAATATATATACATTATGTACATAGTGTGTATGTACGGGTGCCTTTCCGTTATTAAGCCCCCACACTAAATCCCGGAACATGTGTAGACATTTTGCTCTTAGAACATATTTTGGTCTCGTTAAGGCTCCATTTGAGTTCCTGAAGAAATGTATCATTCACATTCAACTTATTCTAAATCCAATTCATTAACCACATATATTACAGAAGAAATTGTGGAATCCTACAAAATGTTGCCCCACTCATGATTTTTTTTCCCTGGGAAGGTTTAATGGTCACGTGACACAAACGCTGGCAATGACAGGTTGTTGCCATGGAAACTAAAGAAACATCGGAGACCTCAGCGAATGCTTTGACTTGGTGGAACGGCGTCTATAAGAGGGTTTCTGCTAACGTCCAACATTAATGGAATCTGAAGGCATAGGTAAAAAAAAAATAGTCCTGTCTCGTTCTGGTGTCTACGGTTATGTTGTCACTGGTTCCACTTCAATGCAATAAGTTTTTAATTGAGATTTTTTCAGAAAAAAATAATTTTACATAGGCAGAGAAAGAAAATGTATAATACAATATTAAATCCATGAAAAGTATCAAGGCAATACTGTGTAGTCATAGAGAAAAAAAAAAAGAGGGTGAAGTGAAAAATAATAAGAGGATGTGGAGAGATAGAGAAGACGAGAAAATAAAAACAAAAATTAAAAAAAGAAAAGGAAGCACCAAAAATGGCACAAAAAAAAGTTCTACAAATTCCATAAGAATCCAATACACATAACAGTATTTTAACAAGTACGTTAACTGGTATTTCTCACATCAAATATTTGAATATTCAAACCATTTTGAGGAAGGCAAAGAGCCAGTGTAAGACGTTGGCATAAATACAGACCTAAATAAATAGATTATTGACAATTTATTCAATAAAAAGATAAACCTTTTTGCCATACTGGTTCCACTTCATGATTATCACACAAATCTCACAAATTGCATTAGCTGCTTGGATGGGCTCAGAAATAATGTACCATGCCTGTATTCATGGAGCTACAGAAAAAAAAAGGATGAAGAGGTTGGTTGGCTTCAAGTGCCAGGTGATAAAACATCTACTACAGGTTATTCATATAGCTTAAAAGTTATCATCGGAGACAAGATCAGGTCCTATGTCCACAAATGTGTGGGACGTTACTGACTCTGAATGTGAAAGAAAGTTAACTAGTGGCCAACCCAACGCCAACCCAACGCCAACCCAACGCCAACCCAACGGGATTCAGATGGGTGAGATAAGTGGTCTACAAAAATGACCAAACACTTAAACACTTGGTTCTACTGGTTGGAGGTTACTCATTCCAGTGGTTTTAATGAAGTTATTGATTAGTTTTGGATGGGACACGTTTTTGGTCCTGCTATTAGGTTTCTGTTTACTTGACACTTTACAGATATGTTTACAGATTTATCAGTATTTATTAATAACGCCTGGTTTCCTAAAGTGTTCCGGAATGGGTTTATCGTTTTATCTTCTTCCAGTCCCCGTGGAACCTATAGTATTATATGCATATCACTAGCTGTATCCATCACCCGTTGAGATGATGTCAGTTTCTCAATAAGCCGTTCAACTTACAGTCAAGGTCAAAATGGCTGGGATCGAAGCGAAGGACTAGATATTGAAGAGAAGAGGTAAAAGATATAAATAAAACGAGAGAAGAGCAATTTCTCATTTTATAGCCTCAATAAATAAAGATTCATGTTAGGTTTCATTTTCTCCCATTCGGAGGATTTGGAGGAATACACTGTATCTTTCGTAAAATTAAACTTCACATTTTCTTCTCCTCTGTCTTTATTGCCAACTCCGTCCAGAAAGGGAAGATGCGTTCTCTTTTCACAAATTTCACCGTGAATCAGCCCGGGGGCGTCTATTAATCTGAAATCACACTGTTATCAAGCGTTTATTTATTTATTTGTTATATAACGAAATCGACGCGGCGTCTGCCAGAAGTAGTTATGACTTCCAGCTGTACCATAATATGTCAACAGGACTCGTGTCAGGAGATCCGGAGTTCGGAGCCGATGACACCTAATCTGCTAATCGCAGGCGGTATCCAGTTGGGGTCCATCGCAAAATCAAATAGAGGGACAGACCCTACTGGAGATTTTGTGTTTGGCTCAAACAACAGGCATTATTTGGGATAAAAATGGCTTATTTCTCCAGGAATTGTTTACGAAGAGAGTTTATATATTCCACAAAGCCTTTGGACCCGCTGGAGATTACTATTGATCTTAAAATTATATCTTGCATCAAAGTATCCCTACCGTTTGAAAATCGTTCTCTGACCTCTTTGTGCCTAACGTGTTAAGGATATCATAGCGCTAGAAAGGGCCCAGAGGCGGCTACAAAATTAATAAAAGGAATGGAGCACTATAGTTATGAAGAAAGGTTAACTAATTTAAATCTGTTTAGTTTAGAGAGACGGTGCCTCAGAGGGGATATGATAACGTTATATAAATATATTCAGGGCCGATATACAACCATTGTGTGGAAATCTGTTCATAAACAGGACTATGCATAGGACACGTGGTCACGCTTTTAGACCGGAAGAAAGGAGATTTAG
>VKOC01008792.1:0-16817 GCA_009364415.1 Spea multiplicata | reverse complement strand
CCTTTATTTTATATCGTGCTATTAATTGCCCCATGTTTTTCTTGAAAACATTATGTCCTTGATTTTATATACATTATACATTTGTTATTTCCCTAAATTCCTGAAGTACTTTCCTTAACATACATAAGAATCATTGTGCCGAAATACAGTTTCTTTAAGAAAATGATCTCTTGATCATAGAAAATGTCTAATGGTACAAAGAATGGATTGGTTTCTGGCGGTGAAAATATTTAAATTTTTTTTTGTGTGTAGAGAAAGTCACAAATTAAACATATTTTACCAAGACTTTATTGTAAAAACACATCACAAGATTGTGTGCTTATCTAATATAGTTATATTTAGGAAGTATGATCGTTATATTCTTACTGATCCTTACTTAAAAACGTTTTGTTTTATTTCAAAATCAAAATAGGCTTTGCAAATATCAAAGTATACATCTGGGCTGTCTACCCTCATCGTTTAGCAGATACAGACATACCGGGATGATGCAAATAGCTCCCAAAATCATTACGTTTATTCTTGGAACGGAAAGGAATGCTTATAAGGAACGCCATTTTCAATTTAGTCATGGATTTGGACAGAAATAGAAAATCATTGGCAGGAGTCTGAATCAATTTAGATAAATAGTTCATTTCCAATCTTTCTAATTAAACGTACGTGGTATAATTGTAATCATAAAATATTAGTTTCTTGGTTTTTATTTTATGAGACTAATGAGGGAGAATTAGTGTTTTATATGAGATAGAACAAAATGGAAAATACCACATTTTATTGCTTATTAATATTGTCCTTCAGATGGACTAGTAGATATACCAAAAAGTCATGAGTATTATATTGAATTATAATGTATTTTTAGAGTGTAATATTTTTTAAATTCCAGTTTTACTATTTATTGGGATCGGGGCGATTAAAAGCCTGTGAACACTAGTTCCAAATACCATAGTGCCATTATTGTGCAGCATGTACTGGCGGGGTCAGCCTTCCTTAATAAATAGTCCGCCACCAAATGTGGATTTTTTCCATTGCAACTAATATGAGCATTTTTGTCTAATTACTTGTGATAGATGTATCTGGCAAAGAATCCAGTATTCCTATAAACCATCATTTTTTATAATCAATCTATATCTATCTATCTATCTATCTATCTATCTATCTATCATCTATCTATCTATCTATCCGTCTATCTACTATGTAGTGTTTATTCACAAGCATACAACTTACCCACTTTTATCACAGTATTTGTGTTTTATTTATTAGCTTGCAAAAGAGATGGACAACTTCCTGAAGAACTTAACGATGAACATATCACTAAAACAAAAAGAAACAAGTGAGTGTTCCTGGATATTTTTTTACAGAAACACATAACCCTAAATGTCATCCAGTGTCATAATGGTAGAATGATCATGTAAGTCTTCATAACAATATAGATTGTATATAACAGGGTTGTCCAAATTTTTTCTGCAGTGGGCCACTTGATCAGAAATGTATGTGCTCATGAAAATATGGTGTTTTAGCTTTATAGTGCTTTATATTAATACAGGGTTAATTTGGCGATAATGGAAAAAAACAGTGGACAGCTTTTTGATCAACTTTTATATGTCATTCTATCAATACTAAATTACTTTATTATACAATAATCACCTTTTGCCTCTATATCCACTTAATACATTATTGTTGACCTTATTTGCATGCACCTACCCAGAATCCCTTGCGGTTGTGGTAACACCATGTGATTTTTGGCTTGTCTGGTGTCTGTAGATGAATGTTTAATAATGCTTCTACTACCCCTTTAATTTTAAGTGGAAGGGTTTTTCACCTTTACTCACCATAACTTATGTAATCGTAAAAAATAATAATAATCTCCAGTTGTTAAAAGAGCAGTTTTCCTTTTTTTTTATTAATAAGTTCATTAGAATGTTGCTGTCATTTAATTACTTAATTTAAGGTCATTGAGATTAATTTCTTGGTTCAACATAAATGTTAAATGCCAAAGAGAAATCTAGCATACAATAAAAAATAATGTATATTTATGCGATAGTAACATTTTATGTACCATTTCATCAAAAGTGTAAAAGTACACATTTTAAAAAAAATACATCCACAATCATGGGATCTCTTAAGTGTTCCATATATTAGATAGAGACTTTTCATTAGCTATTTCAATAAACAGTGTTCAGGGGTATTTCACAATCACACATCTGCATTTAAAACAGTGTTTAACTTTACAAATCTACTAGTGGGAGTTTCTTGAAGTTCTTTCTCTTCTCCTTACCCCACTCGTATAATAGTTGTCAAGCAATTAGGGTTACTACGTGTCCAGGATTGCCCAAGTCAGTCCCTCAACGGGACTTTAAGTCCTGTGTCATCAATTGTCCCGGAATAGAAGTCTGAGTGAAGGAGGTCTCAGCCAATCAGGATAGACTTCTCAACTCTCCTTACTGCCTGAGAGTTAAGAATCCTAAAAGGCTGAGTCCCTTCTTCACACCAAGCTCAGCCAGCACCAGGTATGTGTGTTTGACTGTGTGAATAATGTGTTTGTCTATTTGTTTGTCACTGTGTTTGTGTGGCTGTGTTTGTCTGTTTGTCACTGTGTTTGTCCAAGTTAATTCTCTGAATCTGCTCATGCCTGGTAATAGAGGGGTTAGCACTCTAAATCTACTCATGTCTGTAATTATTATGTATATAATTAAATCTAAAATCAACATGGTTTCCAAGGCTTTCTTATAATTAATATATAATAGTATATGTGATTCAGTGTGCATGTGAGATGTGTATAATATAAAATGTATTTGATGTGTATGTGTTGGTGTGTATATATATATATATATAGTATATATATATAGTCGTGAATCAGTGTGTATGTGAGATATATGTGTGTAATCTCTTCCACTTCACAGTGTGTCCCTGAATGGCTGAAATAAAATGTGGTCGCCCTATTAATAATAGGCGTGAGAGAACTTAACCATGGGTGTTTTAAATTATAGCATTTGGAAAGGGGCTACCAATTAGACTTGTGCTTTTGGTCCAATTGTTTTTGGACAACAAATCGTTTTTCCTGCCATTTCAGTTCGAACAAAATTCAAAGGTCTTTTTCTGTTCAGAAAGAAGATTTGTTGGCACTGACCCTCACCCACACTCTGTCACCTTGTGTCTTGTTCTCTGCTTCTTCTGCCTGTCCTCTGTGTCTTCATGTTTTCTTGTCTTGTAACCTGCTTCTCCCAGTGATACGCTACATTTACCCTGGCCTCCTAGAACAGATTTCACCAGTCTTTACCATATTGAGTACATATAATAATCTGCTTGCGGATTAATGTTTACATAAACCATAAACTGTTCTTATCTCAAATCTAATACATTATTGTCATGTATGACTTTTCGGGTGACCTATATAACTTTTTACAGCAAAGGAATTTATAAGCAAAAAGCATGTCTAGCTATGTTTTGAAGTAGAGAACTTGACTTTCAGTATCAACAAAACTCTTAAAAACACAACAAGTTATTGATTTATTGTTTTTCTGATGTATCAGAGACATTAGTTTGTTCCTTTGAATATGTAATGCATCTTTTCAATAGCAGGGCTCTGTAGATCTCGCCGTATATTTTGGTTGATGGCTACAAATATATGAATAATATATGGAACGCAAACTTGAAGTGATATCTCATCTTTATTCAAGAAAACCAAACAAGGAAGACTGTTCTAGATCTCTAGAGCACAATAAACCTGTTTATAGTACATTTGATGGATCACATAAAATATCAGGATCTTTTCACTACATGAAACTTTACAGATGCACAGTGTGTTTCCACTGAACAGAATTGCTTTATGGTGCAGATTGATTTAAAATGAAAAAATAAAAAGTATGGTTTTTAAAAATAATCTTTGTTTCCATTGTGACTGAACGTTCTTTAGGAACCTTCTATGGTAAAATAAAAGCCCATTCCAGATCCAGTTCCAATTGAAGTATTTCTTTTTATCAACAATACAGGAAAAATACAAAACAAACAAAAATCTTTGTTTCTGAGCATTAACTAAACACTGGATTTGCTGTCAAGGTTGGGGTGGCTTCTCCACTTCCCCCCAAAAAGTTTTTGACAAGCAGCTTCCTTGACCAAGGTTAAGAAGGCCCTCTTAGTTACAACAGGCTGGTCATTTTAAATCTTCCTAAAAGCTCCTAATAGCTTTAAAAGTCAAATATATGAATTTGTTTGACACGTTTATAGCCATCAGCTGTTGGGGCATGTAAAGATTGAGTTCCCTAAACAAAGTTTACCAACATTTTGGGGAAACTTATGTATTCAACAAGTTATAGTGTAAAAAATAACAATAGGTAACTATTACATTTTAGTACTTTCAACCATTATTACTTTCAATTAAACTTAACTGCAACACAAAATCACAACATAATCATAAAAAATCAGAATTTATCTCAATGGTATATAGAACACTATGCAATTTTGTATTCCTAACAAACATAGTATATATGATAGCAGGGTTTTGGTCAACATCTTTAAAGGTTACTGCTTTGATTACTGTTTGTTAAAGACAGAAGGTAGAACTCTTTAAATTACTTAACTAAGTTCAATTGAAGATCACAGAAGAAAATGACCAATTCATTCCTAGTTCCTACTGATTACACTTATTTTAGTATTTACTAAGAGGTCGAAATGCTTACCCTTTTTACAAGCACTACCAACATTCTGTATTTTTAACTTTAGTCTTTTAGTCTTGCTAAAATAATAAGAATATATATATAATATATATATATATATATTATATATATATATATATATATATATATATATGTTGTTGTATATTCCATACATGCATGGAGATGTCCAAATGTTAATTGTTTATTTAAATGTTATTATTTATTTAATCCTAGATTGTTCTGGTCTTATTTAATAAATGTGTGTAAACTGTTGAATTTCATTTTGATTTATCTATTCTATCATAATACACAATGCTATAGGACCGAAGATCCCGCTGTTGACCAAGAGGATGTCAGCACCGAAGAAAGTACTGGAAAGCCAGCTGTCTTGGATTCATTGCCTCCGTTGGAAGAACGTACAAAGTGCTTTAGAAATATGCTTCTTGAAAGAGGGGTAGGCGGTTCACTTTCAATGTATTTTGTAACATAATAAAAGTGATTGCAAGCAGATATGGTGTGTAGATTGATATCTCCATTTAATGGAAATACTTTTACATTTCTGTAATGTGAGAAATGAAAATGATTTATCTTTTTGTCTGTAATATGATTCATTTTGATTTAAGGTAATCATACGCTTTCAGCAAATATATATATATATAATATAAATATATGGTAAAGCTAAATTATGTACGTTTCAATTGCATATTAATCCATTTTCATAGTGCTAACTTATTCAGTATTCTTCAGGTGTCAGCATTCTCCACATGGGAAAAAGAATTGCACAAAATAGTTTTTGACCCTCGATATCTTTTGCTTAATTCAGAGGAACGAAAACAGGTGAGTTGTTTCAAATGGGCTCATTGTTGAATTTAAAACATTACTATGCAGTGGTGAAAACCCATTAATATGTCTGTTTTCAAGTACTATGTCTAAATTTATATAGATATTACTTAATGTGACCTAGAGTGCGTTATTGTCCCACTATGACGTGCTGCATAAAGTCCTGAAGGAACCTTGTAATGCATCAGATGGTGGCTGTGCCAGCTAATTAAAATTAATAAATCTTAATTATAAAATTCTAATATTGATGATATACACATTGGTCATTTACACTTCTGAAATGTCAATGTCTTATAGTACTATAAGGATGCTTCTGGGGGGGTACAACCAGTCTGAGTGTATGTGGCCTTGGGCAGCTGGGGGGCCTTGCGTTCCTGATCTGTCATGTGCCTCCACATTGGCCTGCAAGACCCACTAACCAGAACTGGAATATTGCAGGCTTTGAGGCCCAGTGGCACCTTTCTGGAGCATTGTGGCTCTGTTCTGAGCATTGGAGCCTGTTCATGGGGATTGGGTCCTAATGGTCCCTTTACAAGAATGTGGTGGGATGGCAGTGGAATCATGGGTTGGGGTAGTTGGAGGAGCATGGAGTGGGATGGGGCTGGGTGTTCTTGTCTTTAGGATTTTACTGGGCCTGGAGACTGATGGTGGCACCTTTATCATGGTTATCTTGACTAAAAATGTATGGCTCTTTCTCATATTTAGATGTTTGAACAATTTGTAAAGACCCGGATTAAAGAAGAATACAAAGAAAAACGGAGTAAATTACTGCTTGCTAAAGAAGAATTTAAAAAACTTTTAGAAGAATCAAAGTTGTCCCCAAGGTATAAGCTATAACAGTATTACTAGCTAGTACTGTAAATGGTTTTCTTTACAGAGCATAAATGGCCTCTTCTAGCTATGGCTAAAAAAAGAGATCAGTTCTACTTTTCCAATATCATAATTTATTTATGAAGTACCAGCAATTTGCGGAAAGCCGCATAATGTGCCCAACAATATAAAACAAAATATTGTTATTCTGCACAGAGAAACTATTTCCATATCTTCAAGGCGTCTATGCAAATCAGTATGGTAAATCATTTGTTTCAAAAGGACGTTCTAGTTTGGCTGGCTATGGGACTAGTCTACGGTATTAGTCTTTTTATATAGATTAATGCTTTAATCCTGAGAATTGGAAGTTAAGATTACTGCTCCAATATTTATATACATTCAGTAGTTTTCTTAAATTTAGCATTGTGTTTTCTATTGTGTTTTCCAGTTTTAATAAATTGTACAATCCAATGCTTCAATCACAGCTACCTCTTTTAACATTGGTTTGGGGTCAGAATGACCTCCTGTCATTGTAGTGGATATGGATGCCACCTGGCTCTATTAACTGCTGGTCAATACCTCTAAAATATCTAAATATCTAAAACATTTTGTCTAGAATAGTGCTGCAGAACCTTTATGCTAAATTAGAAAACAATTGCTCCTTTTTAAAGAAGATGAAAGACAAGCCAATGACGCTCTTAAAATTCTTAGTCATTGCCAGATACAAATGAATTTCATAACACTTTTATGTTATGCCTTTTGGAACAACATGAAATTAAAATTGACATATTTTTTTTAGGACCACCTTTAAAGAATTTGCAGAAAAATATGGAAGAGACCAACGTTTTCGTGTTGTACAAAAAAGGAAAGACCAGGAACATTTTTTCAATCAATTTATTAATTTGCTCAAGAAGAGGGATAAAGAAAACCGACTGAGGCTGAGAAAAATGAGATAAAAGTACATACAGTGCTGTGAAAATTTTTAGGAAGGTGTGAAAACATGCTGTAAAGTAAGACATGCCAATTGTTTATTTTTATCATTTAGCAAAATGCAAACTGAAGAAAAAAATTAAATTGAGTCAATATTTGGTATGGCCACCCTTTATCTTCAAAACAGCATAAGTTCTTTTGGGCACACTTGCACAAAGTTTTTGTAGGTATATAGTTAGGTTTCCGATTAAAAATTATATTAAACAGGTGATAATGATCATCAATTTAATATGTAGGTTGAAACTCAATCATTAAGTAAACAGAAACAGCTGTGGAGGAGAAATGAAACTGGGCTAGGAACAGCCAAACTCACTAATAAGGTCAGACACCATGGCAACACTGAGCACAGCAACAAGACGAAAGGTAGTTTATACTACATCACAATTGTAAGATGTACAACGGTGCCATCAACTCAGAGTTTGCAGAAAACAGTGAGACCCATCTATTGTACAAGAAAGTCTGATCAGAAGTTGTCCTTATGGAAGACTTGTAGCCAAAATGCCATACCTCCGACGTGGAAACAAGGTCAATCCACTCAAAAAATGGCAGCAGGTGCTGTGGAACAATGAGCCAAATTTTTAAATATTTAGCTGTAGCAATAGGCAGTTTGTTTGCCGGAGAGCAGTACAAGGATGAGGCAACATGTTTTCGGGCAACAGTGAAGTATGGTGGAGGTTTCTTGCAAGTTTGCAAATTAAGTTGAGGGTTTGGTCAGAATTAATGGGGTCACCTCAATGCTGGTGAGTACAGCATCTTATTGGCCCCAAATGTATTCTGCATCTTGACAACCTAAACAGACAGCCAAAGTCATCAAGAACTATCTTCAGCATCAAGAAGTGATGGTATGGCCCCCAGTTTTGAGTTTGTCTGAGATTACATGAAGAGAGAGAAGCAAGTGCTTCAGGCTGCCTGAATCCACAGAAGAACTGTGTTTAGTTCTCCAATTATTGATCTGATTTAGACATTTCATCTGTTCACTCACTTTGCATTTTGTTAAATCCTAAATATAAACTGTTAACATGAAAAAAGTATTGTGACACCTGACCATTACACCAAAAAGGACTTTTATGACATCACATTCACTCAGACATTAATATATAGTTGCAGCTTTAACAGTTTCCACTCTTCTAGGAATCCACAAGATTTCGGAGAATTTCTGTGGGGATTATTGCCCAATCATCCAGTAGAGCATTTGTGAGGCAATTCAACCCAAAGGTATTCAATGGATGTGCACACAGCAAGGGCTAAAGAAATGGTTGGATAAGTTTGCTGTGGAAGAAGTTGACCGGCCACACAGAGCCCTGACCTCAGAAATACTCTGAAATCTTGTGTAAAGCTTCCCAGAAGAGTGAAAGCTGTTTTAGCTGCAAAGGGGACCAACTACATATTAATGTCTATGTATTTAGCATTTGACATCATAAAAGTGCCTCTTGGTGAAATGGTCAGGCGTCCCAATACTTTTGTCCATATAGTGTATATGCAATAAGCAGATTGTATAGTGTGACTGCCAGAGTAGAGTTTTTCCCAACATACGTCAACATTTATTAAAGGAAGATATATTAAAGAAGAAGTCTGTAAAATGTTCTTATGATTATGGTTTATTTATAATTGGTTTCTCTGGAGAAGAAATGTCATTCTGTAATAAGAATAATGTTTCATATTGAAGCTATTTTATAACATTCAGAGTTTATTGTGTCTCTGTCATTATGAGTTGCTACAATTATGCAAATTACTTGTCCGATACGCAGTGTATGAATTCAGAGTGAAAGGACATTAAAGGTATATGCCATTTGAGAAAAATTGTGGCTAAAATGCATTTACTTCCCATGTGGATGAGCATTTTGTAAAAATATAATTTTTTAGGTATTTTCATATGTTTATCAGATTTTCACACTTCATTTTTTTGTGTTATTTAGGAAAACACAACTCTACAGAATGTGTTCCTTATTCTTTCTTTTAAAGCAGTCTCATGCTCTAGAGGTTTTCTTGACTCAAACAATATGTATTTGCACTAGATATCAAGAAAACATCCACAGCAGGAGGTTTTTATGAGACAGCCAAAATAAAGTACTGTAAAATGGCTTCCTACTGGAAAACAATCCCATGCTTTAACATGATCTTTATCGGAATGGTTGCATACATGTTTGGGTTATTGGATGCTCTGTTATATAAAAGCATACATTTTCCCACTCTAGTAATATGTTTCCTTTCATGGTTTTCCTAAGTTCCAATTCTCTTAAATCAACCAAATGAACCATTGCTATATGACTATTCACACCATTGATTGAGTGGTTAACCAATAATCCTGGGTAAAGTCTTAGTGAATACACTTGGTATAAGTAACTTATTCATTAAAGCTGCTGTAACATATTTTTTGTAAAGCCATCCAATGTTCTTTTCTATTGTATGCCAACAGTATGCATGGGATTTTTCTCATCTACTTTGTATACACAGATATTTTAACTTTGTTTAATTAATAAATATTCTAAGCAAGCACATTTTTCATGTCCACCATTTAATGTGTTTCTGGAATTCTACAGAAAAACATATTTGTATTGTGACCAAAAACACAAGTATCACTTTATTTTGCATTTTTTTTCTTTGCCGTGTTATAAAACAATTTTTAAAGACATCCCTTGGTGGAGGACTCATCGTCACCTCACCTTATAAAAGAGTGGAACTGACTGATGATCCTTTTCCAATGTCTGTCACATGTGTGTGTATGTGTGTGTGTATATATATACTGTACATATAATATATAGTTTTTTTTCCAAAAATTAAATTATGAAAAACTAATGATTTACTTAAGATGAAAAGTGTGAGATATTTAATAAAGAGTTATGATGTTAACAAGACCTGGACAAGATTTCATGTTAACCTCCTGGCTTCAGAAGCATTGTCACCTGGGCTTTCATTAGACAGCAATGCTATACAGGGAGCACACAAAGGAGTAGTAGTCCATTAAGAAATATTGTGGGAAATGGTGAAATCATCAATATGTCAAATTATATACAAATCCATGTGGCCTAAACAGAAATCGTAGCAGGTTAATAGACATTATTCATTTATTATCTGATTCACATCATTGTTTGCCTCCTGCACTCCTGCGCCATTGTAAATTACAATATAAGTTACATCTTCCTTACAATAAGATATAGGTCAAATAGTTAATTGGAAACATTTTAAACCATTCTTACCATAACTTGTAGTACTGAATATTCATTAAAACTTTAACTTAAAACATAATTATAATTTGTTTTGTAATGATGCATTAAAAGCATATCACTGAAATAACATGTTTGAGGGATCCTTATATCTGCTCAGCGTTTTACTATGCATGGGATTTTCATTATATGGGCTGTAAGCTGTATCCTACCCAATGCCTTTTTTCAGAAAACCACAGTATTTACAAATACACATGAGGAAACAACATTCTATGGCAGATAAAAAACATTTGGCCCACCTAGCTGTCCTATAAGTTGCGAGGTGGGGTTTCCATGGATGCATCCTGGTGCCATGTATTCTCCAGATAAGCAGCCATCCAGATAATGTAAAACCAAACATGATTCATCGGACCAGGCCACCGTCCTCCATTGCTCTGTGGTCGGGTTTTTATGCTAACGTGCCCACGGCAATGGACGGGGTCAGCATGGTCTGTGACTATGCAGCCTCATTTGCAACAAACTGTGATGCTCTGTGTGTTCTGACACCTTTCTATCAAAACCAGTATTAACTGTTTCAGCAATTTGAACAATAGTAGCTCATCTGTTGGATTTGACTAGAAGGGCCAGTCTTTGGTCTCCACATACATCAGAATACCACTTTTGATAGTACTGACCACTGCAGACCGGGAACACCCCACAAGAGTTGAAGTTTTGGAGATGCTCTGACCCAACCATCTAGCCTTCCCTTGTCAAAATCGCTCAGATCCATATGCTTGCCCATCTGTCATCTTAGCTTTTGTGCAGTCCTAGAATGTAGGGAATAGTTTAAGGTAGGTGTAGGTGGACTTACATGTTCATCTTTGCTGTGTTTCATAAAGTATATAATTTTATAACAGTGTTGTAAACACCTTACTGTCCATCTTCCACCTAAAATGTAATAACTTCTCACTGGAAAATAGACCTTTTTCAAATTGCTGTTGCTCTTAACTGAGCTTTCATCCACTCTCTGTTCTGTGACAGTACTAGTGTTTGGAGACACTCAAATGGAGGCAGGTCCTCAATCCATCGTTTGGTTCAGCTTGTGGATATGTTTCTGTTTTTCTAATCCAAAAAGACAATGGTGTAAAGGTACATGAACATCTCTGCCCTTCTCAAAGAATATGTACCATGAGTGGCCCATTCAGAAAAGTTCAGCGCTCATGCAACCCTCCAGCGAATTTACCCTAGTATTCTTTGAACTAAATTGGTCTTTGTGCATTTATATATTGCAAATATTTTAACATTTCCTGAATTTACAACCTAATGCCAAGATTATTTAATAACACCTATGGCTTTGACAAAACATTTCTAAGAAGCATTCATATGACCATGACAAGCCCAAAGTCTCCTTAAACTCATACATTTGAATTTGGTTGTTGTAAAAATAATAATAATAAAGGCAAACAACTTTAGAAAACACAGAATAGCTTAGAGATTAAAATAGATCAGGCCATGGTACATTCTGTGGGTTCTAGTTCCTGACTTCTAGTATGAAGCAACAAGGTGTATGAGATGCTGTTGATGTGATGGTGATGTACATGTATGTACTGTATGTATGTATGTACGTATCTATGTACAGTATGTGTGTGGCCACAATATCAGTTCTAAAGTCACATGTTTATTGAAATTATATAGTTGTAGGTTTGAATTTGAGCTCTGGAAATGTGTTGTTCTTTTTAGAAGTGTGCTTGTTGCCATGTATACCTGTGTACATATGTATGTACATATGTGGGAGAATGTTTGTATGCGTAGATATGTGCTGTCACCACAACATGGTTGTGACTGCATTGGCACCACAAAAAATATTCACAACACCACTGATGTATATACTTAATTATATTGATGTAAAATTATTGATATGTTTGTGTCTCTAGAAATACACATTCACAGGGAATACATTTTCCGTCAAGAACAGATAATATGTAAATACATCTTCTATAATATTGATACTTTGTATACCAGAAAATAAAATACATTTATTAAAGAAAAGAAATGGCACTGAAGTTGATACCAATATATTAACGATTAATGAGGTTGTAATTTGGTGTTTTGGAGAACCATTTTAGTTTGGTTCTCATTCTATTAGCTGTCTGCAATTGAAAAAAGCTGTGTCCTTGTGAACAAAATGCAACGATTACAGGTTTCCCATTGCCAAACATGTATGTTCCGATCTAAGACAATTTACTTCAAAGTCTTAAACTCATAAAGACAAGTACAGGAGAGCACTCCCAGGCCAGATGCTTGTACAAATGTGTTTATTCCTTTGCATTTCAGATTTGTTTTTTTTATGATAACATTAAAGCATCAGGTGGTAGAAATTATATATTTTATATGGATATATTATTTATGTATTAGTAGGCTTTAGAGTGGAATCATATTGAGGCATGAGTCTTTCTGTGCTTAATTTTTGGAAAAGCTGTATACATTTAGCTGAATATCTGCTTTTACATATGTACCAGGTGTGCAAATGTTACACGGAATTTGGTATTTAGAAGTGACAGAGAATGGACATCATGTCCGCAGAGATGAGGGCGAAAGCATTACTAACTCTTCGGCATCCCGCCAGTAACCAAATGGGTTAAATACTTGCACATTATAGAGAAACAATATAAATTACCCATTATCTGCACCATGTTGCTAATAACAGAAGGAATGGAGATTTTGTACGTTAATGAAATGACCAATAAAACTGAAATGTAATTTCCAAAATGCATTTTGGGGGAAAAAAATGTTTCCAATGCCATTGGCTTGATGAAAAACATTAAAGTGACTTTATTGTGCCCTGCAGCATCTTTGTTTAATTCATACAAATGTAGTTTGTGAACATCAGTTCAGTGCGGACGATCTTTTGGGGAAGCTTCAGCGTTGCTTTGCTCATAGTGTGAAGTTCTTTCAGAAACAAGTGCTAAACAGCAAGCATTATACAGTTTGATTTACATCCCGTCAAGCTGATTTATCCCAAAGATAGTACAAACAGGGTTGGTTCTGGGTTTTATAGAACCTAAGCTGTCTAACATGCCTATAGCCAACACAAATGATGGACTAAACTATATACAGGAATGTAATATGAAGTTAAGATAAGCATTAGATTCCCTTCTGTGAGATGCAATCAGTGCCTTTCAAAAGGGTTTATTGATAATTTGTCCCCATGCTAATGAGCAAAAAATAAAAAAATAAAAAAAATATAACGTGAACTGGGGGTGGAAGTGATTATCAGTGCATGCACATTGCTGAACAGGAGGCTCATTCCTATAGGTATAGATCAAGGACGTAGGGAGAAAGAGGGTCCTCATAAATCCCACTATGCATTTAGATGAAAAATATAAGGTAACATGTGCATTAAAGCGCATATGAAATCTAGACCACTTTTCAAATGTATTAAGGTAATTGTGTATTAGCAAAAATTTCAATAAATCCAGCATTATTTTAAATGAACAAAAGAGTTCGATCAGGGTTGCCATCAAGGGGATATGACCAGTATTGTTATACCAAACTCTGCCGGACAGGGAGGTCTGAATGCTCTTCTCTCACACCTAAAAGAGCAGAGAGAGCAGGCCGCCATGCTTGGACCCAAATATATATATATATATAGGTATAGCTTTAGAGTCAATGGGTGTGTTAGTGCATGTTGTTGGATAGTGTGTGCATGGCGTTAGTGTGTGCATATGGTATTGTGTGTTACTATGTGGCATTAGTATGTATAGTAAGAGTGTGCGTATTGGTGTTTGGGGTTAGCACATCTGCAGATAAGTGTATGGCGTTAGCATAAATGTGTGTGTTACTGTAATGTGTTATATAATGTGTAAGTGTTAGCTATAGGGGGCCTTAAAGAAATACTGCACCCAGATGCCACTAACCCTAGGCTTGCCCCTGTTCTCATAAGGTGTGCTTATGGCAGGATCTTAAGGTGGGTTAATTGGTGGGACCGTCGGATGCATGGGGTGGGCTGAGAGGAATGGGGGCACAGGCATGTATCGGACCCCAAGGTTTCTGATGGCAGCCTTGAGTTCTGTCATAGTTCTTTATACTGAAGAAATGTTCTTTATAAGTGAATTACTATCTCCTGAAATGTTACTAATAACAAACTGAATTTTTTGGGTTTTTTTTCTTAAAGAAACTAGAAATTATTTGCCTGGCAACAATACTGCAAATGCTTATTTGTTAGAATTAACAGTTTCATAAGATATCATTTTGATGTATTATTACTTACATTGTCAGTAATCTTAGAACTAGCTATAACACACAGGTTTCCTTTTGCTATTAGTGGTAAAGTACTTTAAATTTACATTCTAACATTTTCCATCTCTAATGCAGCACATATCCATTAGAAATAGTTATAGTGCGGAGTAAATTACCTGCTAAGTATACTTTCAAAGTGCCATTTCACTGAAATGCAGAAATTCTAATTTATCTTGATGACATGATCTGAAAACTATTTTAAAATGACTTACTTTTCTTAACAAAAGGTTGCAATTTACGATCATAAAATAAACTATATTGCCGAGAAATGGAATACCTTCTATAAATTTACAGAAAATGTTAAAAATATTTCAATATTTAATCCAGAGCACAATAATAATATTACAATGTTTGTAGCAATATAAGTGGCCCTCTAATTCAAGTCTGTAAGCCTTCTGACAGACAACGGTTTCCGAGCATGCCAATCTATGTTTAAGTTGGTCGGATCTGTTTTTTTTTTTTTAAAGACATATAGATTGATCCAACTGGTTGTGACCAGCAGAGAAAACAATGAAAACCTTACCTGTTGGGTGGATCTTGAGGACTAGTGTTGGGTATCACAGAAAGAAAAAAGAAAATGAATGGAGACCAGAGAGAGAAAGAAAGAAAAAAAGAAAGAAAGAAAGGAAGAAATAAAGAAAAAAAAGTGTACAAAATGTTCATGATGGGCACATATGGTAGTTAAACATAAAGTTTTAGTAGGAGAAAATATGTCAGGGGTGTCAAACATATGGCCATACCGCATTGAGGTGTGACATGCCTGAAATTGTCAGCCGACATTTTTTTGTGGCTGGGGAAGAAGGGAGCAGGCTTCCTCAAGATGGCGGAGCAAAGCTTATTCTCCAATTAAAGAAATAAGAGCACACAGAGCCAGGACAGGATTTTACCCACAATTTCCAGAGATGCATAGGGCAAATTGGAACAGGGTGGAACAGTCCTCCTCGCCTTCGGTGCTTGTAATTAAAACACCTTAATATATATATAATATATATATATATATATATATATATATTACAAAACATAGTCTATGGGAACCATGCAGACATATACAGTATATACCATATACCATATGACCTGTGTTAAAATGTAGTGGGCACTCCTGAGAGGCAGAGCCTGCCTTGGACCAGCTCCAATACTCCCTTGCTGCCCGGTCCTCCCATGAAAGCAATTGTACAGCTTTAACCCCATTTTAGGGGGTTAACATTTGTCCCTTCAGTAGGCCCAAGCTTGTGGGGACCAAAGCAAAGTACATACTGTGCTCCTAAAGAGTAAAACCTACATGTCAAATGTGCTCTAATCATTATAACACTCTGCATATTAATAACTGTCTGATTCTATGGGGTCTATTCAGTGGGTTTGCTTAGCTGACCCCTACATACAGTTTTGGGGCAAAAGAGGCCACTGGCTGCACAAATAGGTGAATCCAGGGAACTTTAATGTTTCTTTATTAAACTTTTTAGGCTTTCAGAGTTAGTGATGGGAAGTTCGGATCATTAAAGTGAATCGGATCATTTCGATTCGTTCACTGAAATGATCCAATTCATGATCCGAATCTTCGGATCACTCAGTGTGCCTGCACGGAGTCACTGTTTTCCAGTAACTCCGTGCAGGCACACTAACGATTGGCCCCGCCCCTTTCATTATGAATCCTCCCCCCTGCCTCCAGTGATGTCAATGAAGGCAGAGAGAGTCGTTCAAAGATTCGGATCTTACAGGGATCCGAATCTTACAGTGATCCGGATCACTGTAAGATCCGGATCATTGTAAGATCCGGATCACTGTAAGATCCGGATCATTGTAAGATCCGGATCACTGTAAGATCCGGATCATTGTAAGATCCGGATCTTTGAACGACTCTCTGCCTTCATTGGCATTCTAATCATTCAGAGAATGTCACCATACTGTTATAAATAAATAAATACACTAATAATCACTGCCCCAGGATTTACATTCCCCTTTACCTGCAACTGCACCTTAAGCTAACTTTATTAAATTCATTAAATTAACCCTTACCATTAAATTAACCCTAAACACCCCATCAACCATGACTGCCCCTAAAATTAACCCTTAACACCCCATCAACCAT